>ML108541.1:19131-34232 GCA_003697995.1 Taxidea taxus jeffersonii | reverse complement strand
GGGCAATATCCCGTTGTAGGCATACACCACATTTTATTTATCCATTCACCAGTGGTGGACACCAGGCATCCTTCTCAAATTTAATATACCTCCTGTAATGATAGCAGCGACCCCTGGGCACCTGCCGGATGCTACAGGCACTTGACCCAAGTTCTAACCCTTACAACAGCCCAGGGAGGCAGGGCTGTTTCTCCCATCACCTGATGAAGAAACCAAGACGTCAAGGTGAAGTGGCCCATCCAAGGTCACACTGGTGACAGAGCAGGAATCCAAGATGGGTTGGCCTAGCCCCCCAACCCCATCCTTGTTCTTCTCATTGCACCACAGTTGTCCCCAACCCCCGTGTGCTCTGCTCTCTCCTTCTAGTTGGCTCTATGGTCAGAAAAAGAAAGAATCCTCTCCTTAGCGATGGTTCATTGAAGGAGCCCTAGCAGGCACCACGTGGGGGGCCCAGCACGCATTAGTCACCGAGCCAGGGGGCCACCTCGTGGGGTTCATTGCCCAGGTGATGAGACGTCATCATGCAAGGAGACAGGTGCTGGTCCCCGGGAAGGGTAGGACCCAGGGCTGGGAACGCAGGGGTGTTGGAGAGCCCGAGGAAGGATTTTTAGAGGCGACAATATTTTGAGCAGGACCCCTGGAGACTAGGCAGACGACCCTGGCAGAGGCAGCCCTACGATGGGGAAAGGGTGCACTCATAGACCCAGAGACCAGGAACCTGGATCCACAGGGATGAGTTCTGTCCTCCTAAAGGCAGGCTGGGAAGAGTAGGGGAGAAGTTGGAATCACACTGCAAGAGCCTGCATGCCAGGCTGGCATCTGAGCGGTGTCCTGTGGGCAGCAGGAAGCCACTGGAGGCTTGGAGCAAGATAACAAGGTAAAAGCCATCATCCGTTAACACTCTGGTGTCTGTGTCTAGGCCCAGGTTCCCAGGCCCCCAGAAATGCCCGTGCATCTTTGTACCCCAGTCCTTTGTAGGACGGGACCTGATGCCCCGCAGTGGCTCAATAAACATTTATGGAATGAATGAATGGATGGATGAATGAATGAATGAATGAAAGAACCACTCAATCAATCAATCTGCCGGCCAGCCCCTCCCCGGGCCTCTCCCGGCTGGGAGGAGTATGTTCCAAATTCTCCCATCTCACCCACTTCTCCTCTTTCCCTCCCAGCCTGTCACCTTCTCCCCACCTTGCTACCCCTCTCCTTTCTGGTCATGAGTACAAAAAGGAACAAATGCTCATGTATTCCCACCAGGTGCTAGGCAGCAGCAATTTATTTTTTTATTTTTATTTATTTTTAGCAGCAATTACTTTAAATCCTCACAACTGCTCTCAGGGATAGAAATGATGAGCTACACTTTGCAGGTGAGGAAATAGTGATTCACAGGGGTTACAGAACCTGCCCAGCTGCTGCACTGAGACTCACGGGGGGGGGCTTCTGACCCCACGAAGGACTCTCAGCTGGAGGTGCGGAATGCTGGGGGGTGGGAGGAAAAGGAGGCAAGGGAAGGAATGGAGGGAGCCCAGGGCCCAGGTGAGTGGATCAGGGTCTGAGGGCTTCTGCCCCACTACTGGGTCTGGGGCGCTGCAGCCGGATCCCCTTGCTCTGCTCCGGCGTCGTCTCCCAGGCGGGAGCACTCTCAGGGACACACCAGCAAGCACACACACGCACACACACAGCAGCCCAAACCCTAGAAAGCCACACTGGGAGTTGCCTTCGCAGAGAGGTTTTATTTTTTTATAAGATTACTCCCCAGAGAAATGCTTTATATGATGCCCGAGCACAGAGGGACCCACCTCTAAGTGCCAGGCGTGACGGCCAAGGCTACGGCCAGCTCACTCCCCACATGGAGGCTTACCTGACGTGAAGGTCTCGGCACACACAGGCTTCACAGCCCAAGAGGTCCAAAGAAACAGGTGACACCCTTCCTCCCTCATCCCATCCCCTCCCCCGAGACCAACTGTCTACGAAAGTCCTGCGCTTCCTGCTCCAAAACCAAGAGCCACCATGGGCCTTGGCTCTGGGCCTCTAGGACAGCAATCGGCGTGGCAACAGCCAGTCTTTTCTTGTAAATCCAAGTGTCTGCTAGCAGCTAAATATGTCTTAAAAAATAAAACAAAAAAAGTAATGGCTAATTAATATAAGCAGCCTGGGCAGGTCAAGTGCTCCTGGACACAGGGTCCTCAAAAGTGGGAAAAGATTAGCAAAGCATTGTCGGGGCTGAGAAGCGAGAGCTTCCGAGCTAGGCGGCCGCAAGAGAGCTCCTTTCCCGCCGGCACTCCCAGTACACCATGAAGGGGTGGATGAACGTCAACGCAGTAGCAAGCACCAGCATCACGTTCACCTGGCAGGGGGCAGGGAGGAGAGAGGGGGCAGTGAGGTCCAGATCTCTGAGCGGCAGCCACCATCAGCAAAGGGACCAGAATTCCACCAGGTGCAGCCTCTACATTCTCCTCAGACACTACAGGGCCCCAGGGAAAGCCTTCAGTTATTTTTCATTCTGCCCTATGGAGCAGAGTAGGGGAGGAATCCTGTGCCCATTTCACAGATGAAGAAACAAAGGTCCCAAGAGCACTCAATGACCTGCTCAAGGTCGCCCGGGAAGCTGGGGACAGTCTACTAGAACGCGGGTCTCCTGAATACAGCTGGAATCATCCGACACCACAACCAAGAAACTCTCCCCGGTTTTTAGTTCAGTTTTGTGTTTGTCTCCCAATGACTGACTTAAACTCCTGCGCTACACATCACTGATCTTTTTTTAAATGAGGCTAAGAGAGCTGTGCGGTGGTCAGAATACTGAATTCAAACTCAAAAGACTTCTGCTCCTTAGCTATGTGCTTCTGAATATGTAGGTCACAGAACCCAAATCCTTGAACCTAGGTCTTCGTTCTCCAAAAAGGCGGGGAGCCATGCCCACCCCCTCCTCCCAGGGCTGGGCCCACAAGCACCCCTCCGGTGTGGGGACGCGGGGGTGAGACTACGGAGCTCCGGCCCCTCGGACCAACGGCGGGAACCAATGCCTAGTGTTGGCCCAGAACCGGGGCCGGGCTCAGCCCACAGTCACTGCAAGCGGGAAATATCTCTACAATCTTGGGTTTTTACCTGGAATCGGTGAGAAATTTACATTCTCCTCCAGAGTATGTCCATGTGTTTCCCCACACATAAAAAATATTGTCTCCCCAAATTTCTAATGATATGGACCCTCCTAGAAGCCATGTCATGGGAGTCTTGTGTTTTCAGGGACCCCTGCCATAGGGCAGGGGGGTCTGCTACCCCAGTTTGAAAGAAAACCAAGGATGCAGCCCTCTGCAGAAATATTCCTGTAGGAGCCATCCCAGGCAGATTTGGGGCGCCCCCTGCTGGGGCCCCACTGAGGTGTCCCAACCTGGATGTCCTTGCTGGTCTAAGGCCAGGGCCACACCTCCCCACCCCTAGGACTCACGTAGAACGGGTCATTCTGGAGGGGGCCTTTGATGAAGGTGAAGATAGGGAACTGGAGCAGAGATACAATGGCTGATAAGGCCATCACCAGCCCAAAGAGCTTCCCAAAGTGCTCTGAAGGAAAACTGGGGAAAGAGACAAAGGGGATATCAGTGAGCTCCCAGGACCTTCCCTCCAAGGAGCAACCTGGCCGTGCTGAGCCTGTGTCAGCCACTTGCTCCCAAGTCCCATGTCCTAGGCCTGGCTTCACCCTCCCATGCCCACACAGCCCTTCTCCCTTCACCTTGACTCAAGCCACAGAACACAGAAAAGTCATTGTGTGGGGACCCAGACACAGGCTGTGCCTGGAGAGGTCTCAAGGGAAAGACAGACACATAAACAGCACTCTGTGCTGTGTGACGCATACACTAGCGAAGGAAGCAAGAACTGAGCGCCAAGGGGACAGAGAAGGAAGACACTCTTTTCCTCACTCTTCCCTGAATTGAATCAGAAACAGGCCTTGGAGGGTGAATAGGCGTTCACCAGGTAGATAAGAGAGGCAGATAGGAGAGCTGATCTGAAGGCTTAAGTTCATGAACGTTCTGTCCCTCCCACCAACCCCCAGCTCCACCTCACCCTCTACACCTGCTCCCAGATACTGCCTCCTTCACTGGGCCACCCCCGGGTCCATCCTCACCTCCTAACTTCTTTCCCCCTGGCACCCCTCCCACTGCGCCAGCGCACCCCCCGTGGGGTAATGCAGCCCAAGCCCACTTACGCGAGGGTGAGGAAGGCAGCATTGCCCCCGTACAGGAAGGAGCGGCTGATCACTTGCAGGATGAAGGTGACATACTGGAGGGACAGGATGGGCACCGAGGCACAGAGGGTGAAGCCCAGGCACAGGAGAGACGTCAGGGCCAGAGAAGGCACCGCGGAGCGCAGGGCCACTGTCATGGCCGAGGACCCTGGTTGAAAAGGAAAAAGAGGCCTCATGGAGGCAAGCACGGAGGAGGGCAGGGACAGGGCACAAAGATGGGAGAAGGGGCAGAGCCACCATCCACCAACTGTGCAGGCAGAAACTCTCCCTCCCACGTGCTCATCTCTGATGCATCTCAGCACTGATCCTTCACCCCCTAAATGCCATTCAAAGGCATCCGCTGCTCTCCCCCCTCAGTGAATCCACCTGCTGTAGGCCTCCGTCAGCGCCTGCCTGGATCATGACAGTGGCCTTCCAGCAGGGGCCACGTGCTCTGGCCCCCTCTGCCCCACAGCCGGGTATGTCATGGCACACGCGGGTGACAGCACTGGACAGCAAAGAGCCCTGGACTGGCTGCCGCCCGGCACCAGGCTCCGCCCACATCAATGTGATGCCATCGCGGGGACGGAGAGCCAGCAGGGGGGACGGAGGAAGGGAGGGAAGGAGGGGCGGTGGCATCAGCAGGCGTATTGGAACTAATAGCACAGATCCTGCGAAGCCAAGCATTATGCATAAAACACATTTTTTAAATGCTTCTACATGGGCATGTGTGCGTAGTGGGCAGCACACAGCAGACCCACAAACACTACACATTTATAGCATCGTTAGGAACTACGACCTTCAGAGGAAAAGACGCAGATATAAAATCAAGAGTAAAATCAAAGTAAGCTACGAATTAAAATACCAGGACATCTTACCTCTCTGTCCAAGGCCTAGAAACACAGATGACCCAGCAGAACTGGAAGCCCAAGCAGCCAGACTGCAGGCTTTAAATACCGGTTCCCACTTAAAGGGACCCAGGACGGCTTGGAGAAACGGCTGTTTCAGGCCCGGGGCCAGAAACGCACCCCGTGAAACAGGCCTGGCCGTCTCACTGTGCCCGAGAGTAAGACACTCTCTACAGCTGGGGACGTCGTGTTAAAGGACGCGGGTTCTGGGTTGGTGACATGCCCCACAGCCAAAGTCAGACCGATCGGAGCATACAGAAGAGTCGTGACTGACACGGACTGGAACCCGTCAAATATATTTAAAATGAGGCTTTAAAACAGAAACGGCATTAGGGGCGCCTGGGTGGCTCCTTCCGTTAAGCGTTCAATTCTTGGTTTCAGCTCAGGTGGTGATCTCAGGGTCGTGAGATCGAGCCCCGCATCGGGCTCCGCTCTCTGAGTGGAGTTTGCATGAGACTCTCGCTTTCTTTCCCTCCACCCGCCCCATTCATGCACTCTCCCCCCATCTAAGATAAATAAATAAATCTTTTTAAAATAGCAGTAATAATCAAAAAGAAGTGACATTTAAAAGGAAATGAGTTAAATAAAAGAGAAATGACAAGTCATCCCCCCAGGAGGTTGCTAGGGCACCGAGCCGTTATTCTGGAACCGGTACGGGAAGGAAGAAACGAGCACTTATTTCAGAGTACAAAGCAGCCAACAGGGGAAAGCTTGTCCTTCTAGAGGAACTGTAGCAATGAAAAGCAGAAGGAAAGACAGAAATAGAAGATCTCCATTTTGCAATCCTAATAAAATAATGGATCCCGGCAGTGATCACCCTAGCTACTAAAATCATTACCCATGCAGCTGATGGGAAACTCTGTCCTGGGTGCATCAGACTGACCATGTCTGGACCCACCGATCAATCCTAACATCGTAAGAACAGGGACAGCTGGGACGGGTGGTCCTGCCGCCAGGAGCCAGAGGAAGCCCGCAGCTCCACCTCCCAAGCCTGCTCGCCAAAAATTACTCAACGGCATGTCCTTAAGCCTCCAGTGTGCCTGTTTACAGGAAATACCCAATCAGCGAAACATCTTCCAGTGATACCTAAAGATGCCAAATCCAATCTGGAGGAAATCTGATAGAACAAATGACCCGGTTTCTCCAACAAACAGCCAGAAAAACCAAAGGTGGGGGGAGGGGACGCCCAGATTGAAACAGAAGGGAGTAGGGGCACATCAACCAAATATATGGCGTGGACCCCGCGTGCACCCTAATGTGAACAAACCATAAAAAGGCGTATCTGAGACCCTTTGGGAAATCAGAACAGGACTTCGTGTTAGAAGGTACTAAGGAATTACTGGGGTTTTTTTAATGATAATGATATTACGGTGATGTTTCAATAGAAAGGGCCTTATTTGTGAGAGACACAGACGGAAGTATTTATAGACGAAGTGATGTGATACCTGTGATTTGTCTTAAGATACCCCAGCAAGGGTAGGAGGAGCAGCACTGGGTAAGGGGGGTAACTCAGTGCCCCTCTGTTCCTCCAGTGGCATCCAAGGGTCGTCTCCATGCTCCTAGGCATGGCCGCCTGCCTCTTCTCACCTCTCTCCCCTATTCAGCCCCAGTTCCTCTCTGGGATTCTTCGATATTTTGCTTGCTCTTCATCACCTTGACCCCACTGTATTCCTGGGCTATTCTCCCAGGGCCTTCCTCTTCATCCCCTCACTTCTTGCTCATCCTTCAGACCTCAGCTTAGAAGCCACTTCCTCCTGGAAGCCTTCTGGGACTTCAAGCCCACCTTCACCCAGAACAGATTAGGTGCCCTTCTTTGTGTCCCTATCGCCCCCTGTGAGCCGACTTCATGGCTGGTGACACCTGATTCCCCGCCCTTCATTCTCTAGACTAAGAACGGCCTGAGAATGAGGACCTATCTGTCTGGTCCATGGTGGTGGAATCCGGAACTACGGCTGGCACTGACGGACACTCAGCGACTAGTCGATGGAGGGATGGATGGATGGAAGGATGGATGGATGCAAGGAGAAAAGGATTAAGAACAAAGGAGAAAGTGGCTCTGGCCATGCATGAAGATTCCTCCCTTCCTGGTTCTCTGACCCCCGGCAGCCCAGGCCTCACCTGTGTCTTTCGCTTCCTTTTGGTACTTCTGCTTGAGCCGGTCCATGAGCAGGCCGTTCCAGGGGGCACACAGCACCCCAAAAAACTGAGTGATGGCGAAGGCATTTGTGTAGGTGCTGACTGCAGAGGGCAGAGAGGGCCTGGGTGGTAAGACGTTTTCAGCACTGCCTTACAGGGGAGGACTCTCTCCCAGCCTGTCCCCACCCTGCCTGTCCCTCCTCCCCGCACCCCTGCTTGGAGCACACACCCCTGCTGAGCTCAGCACCCTGGCCTCCAGGTCCGAGTCCCCAGCTGGGCGCACAAGTGGGCTGCCCTCCGCCCCCACTATGATCCAAATCCCCAGCTGGGCGCACAGGTGGGTCACCCCCCCACCCCCACCACGTACCTAGCGCTCTGTCGCCTCCCGCCAGGTTGGTGAGCAGGGAGTTGAGGGTGCCGATGAAGAGGTAGTGCCACAGCTGGATCACGGACAGCCACACCAGGTGGCAGAAAAAGCGCCGAGAGAGTGCATAACGCCAGAAAGAGCGGGGCTCCTGCTGCTTCCCAGGTTCTAGGGTCTCTGATGGGATGGAAGGATGTGGGCATGGATTATGAGAAAGCAGGGGAGCGGGATGCGCAGGACCAGCTAAGGAGCGAGCTCACCGCCTCTTCCTCCCAGACCGCAGCGGGTGTGTTCCCAGCTCTGCCTGGCACCCGTTCACCCCACCTCCATAGCTTCATTGTCCAGCCCCCACCTCAGTGCCCCACGCATGCCCTCCCTCCTCTGCCTCGCTGAACCCCAATCTCCCTTTCACAGCTTGGACTCAATGACACTTCCTGTACCAGCACTTTCTCAGCCAGGATGGTGACGAGAAAGACAAGGAGAAGAGAACATGGACATACGAGGGGAGGAGAGTGTCTTGGCAGCCCCACGTCCCTTCCCCTGCTTTCCGTACCAGGATCCTGAGTCTGTTCTGGAAACCGGGCCCTGCCTCTGTCCTCAAGGTCCAGGTAGGACTGTGAACTAGCTGTCCTGTTCCTCACTCAGGGCTAACCGGCCGTGATTTTAGTCTGGGGGTCCTCAGAGGCATCTGGGCTCTCCTCCTCCCAGAGCCTGGCAAGTTCATGTTTCCCTTGGTTTTGTGAGCATCCCAGAATCCTGTTCTTGCTTTTACCTTGCCAGCAGCGGTTTGTGATGTTTATAACCAAAAACCCAGAGCAGATGGAGCAGGGAAAGGAGGCAGGGAGCAGGACAGAATTATGAGGAGCCGAGGGGAGAGAAAAGAGGGACAGAAACAGAAGACCCAGAAGCTGTGCCCCTCTGCGGACCCTCTGTAAGAGGGGTTGGGGCAGGGGTTGAGAAGCCCCTACAGGTCCTCTGATGGTCCTTTCCTGATGCTGCTGCGTTCCCCGGGCAGCTCCGAAGGCAGAGAACCAGGCCAGCCACAGGGAGAAGGCAGGGCCTGAAGGGCAGAGAGTTAGCCAGCAGGACCCACCTTCCTTTGCTGAAAAGAACTCTTTCGACTGCATTTCCACCTTGTCAGACTCAGCTGCATCCTTCTCCCCCTCGGTGGTGTCATTCCCAGAGCACAGGCTGCGAACACAGGAGCCCCCAGCCCAACCCAAGGACTGTGAGCCGAGCCTGAGATTCAGGCCTCAGGGAGCAGTGCAAGGGCTCCCAAAGTTCATCACGCTTTGGACACACCTTCCAGCAGCTCTCCTGCCCAGACCACTGCCCAGACCAGTTAAATCAAAATGTCTAGGCATGGGAGCCAGGATTCTGTATTCTCTTTTTTAAGATTTATTTATTTGTTTTAGAGAGAGAAAGAGAGCACAAACGGGGAGAGGCTGAGGAAGAGGGAGAGAGATAGAGAAGCGGACGCCCCACTGAGTGGGGAGCCTGACATGGGGCTCAATCTCACAACCCCAAGTTCATGACCCAAATCAAGAGTCAGATGCGCAACCTACTGAGCCACCCATGCACCCCCCACCCAGGCTTCCATATTTTTTAAAGATGTCTAGTGACTGGGGCACCTGGGTGGCTCAGTGGGTTAAACCTCTGCCTTCAGCTCAGGTCATGATCTCGGGGTCCTGGGATCAAGCCCTGCATCGGGCTCTCTGCTCAGCCGGGAGCCTGCTTCCCCCACCCTCTCTCTGCCTGCTTCTCTGCCTACTTGTGATCTCTGCCTGTCCAATAAATAAATAAAATCTTAAAAAAAAAAAAGATCTCCAGTGATTTTAATTTGCAGCAAATTCTGGGAACCACTGGAAACGTCAGAAGAGCAGGCCAGGCCAGGGTTTGAATCCCAGCACTGCCTCCTTCTCACTAGGGAACTATGGCTCACACTTAGCTCTTCTGAGTCTCTTTTTCCCTCATTTGGAAAACAGAGATAAGGATATTTATCTGAGAGGATTATCATGCAATGCGAACAGAGGGCACCTGGCAAACAGTAAGGGAACAACAAATCCATGCCTCCCCCAGCACCCCTGGTGCTGCCTGCAAAACCAGTCACATGCCTTCTCCTCCCCTGTTCTTCAACCTCTGCGAGGGGTCTTGGCCGCTCAACGGGGTCCCCAGCCCCTGTCTCTGGGCTGGCCCCAGGAGCGGCTTCCACCAACCCAAGGTGGCAGAAGTGATACTAGGCCAGTTCTGAGAAATTCTGTGCACATCTGCACAGTTTCTTGGAACCTGGCACTAGCCTGATGGAGGAGGAGAGCCATGTGACCCAGATCTTTGTCACCCCAAAGAACTGCCAGACAACCCCATGTGATTGAGGCCATCCTCACCAGCCAGCCCCAGCTAGCCCAGCAGATGACAAGGGACCTGAGCGAGCCCTGCCAACACCATCCAGGCCCAGCTCTGATCAACAGAACTAGCTGGCTACCCACAGACTCATGAAAAACAATAATGCCCAATGGTTAAGAGCACTGAGCTTGGGAGTGGTTTGTTACGCAGTGACTGCTAGCTGATGCAGGCCTGGCCCGGCGTTGCTGTCCTCCATCCCCCTAGCCCACCTGTCCCATGCCTGGCTTCCCGCCGCAGGTCGGGCACAGGGCTCGGGCCCACGGCCACCGGACCACAGTGCTTACCCGTAGCGGTAGTTGGGGGGCAGTGGGTAGGGGATGTGGCCTCGGGGCATCAGGAGGAAAGTACGCACAACATGCCAGGCACTGCAGACAGACAGGAAGACGAAGGAGGCCCTGAGGCTGATACCCTGTTCATAAAGCAGCTGCGGAAGAAAGAGGAAGACAGTCAGCATCACAGCCAAGTTCATGGCAACACTGTTCACAACATCCAAACAGCAGGAGCCAAGCCGGTGTCCATTCGAGGATAAACGGGCAAAGGAACTGTGGGCTGCACATATGCGGAGGAACTGTGGGCTGCACATATGCGGGACGGCATTCGCCCCCGAAAAGTCCTGACACGGGCCACAGCACGAACTTGAGGACACCGTGCTGAAGGAGCTCAGCCGGTCACAAAGGGACCACATGCTTCCACTTCCAGGACGGGCCCAGAGCCATCCAAGTCACAGACCCAGAAAAGAGAATGTGCTTGTTAGGGGCTGGAGGGGGTGGCCAGGAAGTCACTGTTTAATGGCACAGAGTTTCAGTTTTGCAAGATTGCAAAGAGTTCTGGAGATGGAGGGTGGTCATGGTTACACAATCCAAATGAACTTAATGTCCCTAAACTGTATACTTAAGAACGGTTGAGAGAGGCAATTTTATGTTCTGTGTTTTGCCAAACAGAAGAGTCAGTGTAAGCAGCAGGGGCTGGAACCCCAGCCTGTCACAGGCTCTAGCCCTCCCTCTTGAACGCTGGTCAGGGACACCTGACACACACACAGGCTCACCCTCACCTCGACCAGCGTGCGGGGGTGGGGGGAGGGCCGTGTTGCCGATTTCCACAGCCTTGGAGATTCTCCTAAAGTGTCCTCTCGGAGATCTGCTAGCCTACTGCTTTTTCGTTTTACTTTTTTTAGTAGCAGCAAAGTCCTTTTTCTCAAAGAAAACTTCGCACAAAAATTCAACTTATGAAACACATCAGTGGGAAGTAGCCAGGTCATCTCCCCCCTCATTCTCCTTGGTGACCACCTAACACCACAGATAACCCCTCAGGGCTCCTCAACACCCACTTTGGAAACCAGTGAGCTAGCCTACCTCCTCCTTTTATAGAGGGTCAAAGTGAGGTCCAGAAAGGTGCAAGGAACTGCCCAAGGTCAGAGTCAGCAGCAACAAGGTCAGATTAAACTAAGAACTCAGATCCTGCTCTGACGCTCTCTCTCCTTCCAACTCTAAAGAGACAAAAGAGAAAGGAAGCATGCCCAGGGGAAGGGAAGAGAACCAGGAAACTGGCTCTTGTACCCATGGTAGAGAGGCTTGAGTAAGTGCCCGTGGGGCTCTGGGTGACTCTCAATGCCAAGGTGCTCATGGGACTAGGCTAGCTAGTGTCATGTCTTAGAGTGACTCCCAGAGATCCTCTTCTCTTCCCCCATAGCCCATGGGCTGTGCCAGCTGCCTCTGGCCTAACACAAAGCCTGGAGGGAAGTCCTAAATTGGTCAGCTTGAGGTGTTGAGTACCCACATTATCTGATTTCTTCCACTCACTCATCGTTAATGTCCTCCAGCTGGTGGCCTCATAATCACAGCATGGCTGCCACAACTCCAGCTATCACATCCTCCTACCACAACATTCAAAAAGAAAAAGTGGATAGGGGGACCAAGGAGGAAGCCTTTCTTTCCATCTGCTCTCACCTTCCACCAGGGAAGGAAAATGTGCCCTAAACTCTCGATAGTATGACCATCTCTAGCCATCACTAACCAGGGGAAAAGGGATTGCCCTCGTTGACTAAGGTCAATCAGGATTCATCCTCTAGGCTGGGGACCACACTGCCCAGATGGAATTAGTAGCAATGAAGAAGGCAGAAGGGCAGTCAGGGGCCACTAACAGCACTGGAACAGCCCATCCCCCTAGTCCCCCAAAAGCAGCCTTTGGGAGAGCTGGAGAGGCCTCTGTGTCTGCCCTGTCGCTTCCCACAGGAAGGTGCAACACGCCCTTCCATGGGGCTCCCAGCCTCGGCCCAACACCGGCCCAAGTGCATCACGCCTCTCCCCAGAAATCCTAGACAGCTGTAAAGAGTTTAACCACCACCAGGTGAGGCTCCAGAACCAGAGAGGTCCACGCTCAAGTTCAAATTCAGGTGCCACGTTTACTGGCTGCAGGAGGGTTGACGGAAAGAAGCCACGCGAAGTTCACAAGACAGGCGTCAGGCGCACGGAAGCGTGTGATACGTGTTTCTCCCTGGTATTTTTTTACCTTGATGACCAGGAAGACTGCCGAGGAGGAGTCAAACGCCCCGTTGTAGAGGGTGATGATGGTTGAACGGTGTTTGCCAAAGAGGTTCCCAACCTAGAGAACGTGGGGAGTCATTGGCTTCTTCCTGAGCCCGTCCCGTCCCCGGCCCCTGTCCCAGGCCCTCGGGATACCCAGACCATCGTCCATCCGGGGATCCGCCCCCTGGCTTGAGCCAGCCCCACTGGAGGTGGCCGATGCAGGAGAGCGCTTCTCCCTGCCCCCACCCTCCGTGACCTCCAGCCAGGTGCCTGTGGCCAGGGCGGGCTCACACCTGCAGGTTGGTGATCAGAAACAGGATCCCTCCCACGGTGAGCGTGGGCATGGCCAGGAAAAGCAGCAGGGCGGTGTCTGGAAGAGAGAGGTGGGGCCGTGTCAGAGCAGCAAACGTGGGGTCCCACACTCTAGCTCCCACCTGCTCCAAATTCCCAACAATCCTGGGAGCATGGCCCCAATTCTAGCCAGCCTGCTAGCATTCTTTGAGGACCTGAAGATAGTGGTGATCCTTGGCGGCCGGCCCGGTTGTCTGAATGTCACAAGAGGCAAGACTCAGAGTGAAACCACTGCTCCCTTCCCTCATGAAACTCCAAGCAGTCCCTCCATTCATGCTTGATACAGTTGGAGAAGCCTGGATTCAGCCCCCAAGCACTTCCTGTAATTCAGGGCAGGACTGGAGCTGGATTCTGAATCTCTCACTCAGTCCCCTTGTCCATTAAATGGGAATAAGAGTCCTGGCTCTTCCCATCTCATGGGGTGCCATGAGAGCCAAGCAAGAAACGGCCGTGGATTGTGCTTCCCTGGTCCCTTAAACCGGGAGCGCCTCCTCAGTGCCAGGCATCCTGCTTGGTCAGCATAACCAAGACACCAGGAAGGAACGCTTCCCACTACAAGTCTTGGCGAGACATCTCTCTGCCATCCATCTTCTCCTCCACACGATGGAAGAAGAGGAGAATGAACCAGCCTGAAATTCGCAGACTTTGGGAGTTTTCTCTGTTCAACAACAAGTAAAATTTCAAACAAAAACTTCTGACTACAATAGGGCTGTCAATCTTTGCCCTATGTTTGGACATAAAGTTTTTTTTTAAATATGGGCTTTTTTTAAAATAAAGGTTGCATAAGAATACTCTTTAAAATATAGTTTTTTTTAAAATAAAGGTTATTTTTTAAAAATAACCCTCCTTCACACTATCATTTTGGTTTCTTTTTTTTTTTTTAAGATTTTATTTATTTATTTGACAGAGAGATCACAAGTAGGCAGAAAGGCAGGCAGAGAGAGAGGAGGAAGCAGGATCCCTGCTGAGCAGAGAGCCATGCAGGGCTCAATCCCAGGACCCTGAGATCATGACCTGAGCCAAAGGCAGAGGCCCAATCCACTGAGCCACCCAGGCGTCCCTATCATTTTGTTTTTAAGAAGAGAACACATTAACACACACAAAAGGAAGGATATAATCTTTCAAATAAATTCTCTCTGAAGCAGTCTCTTCATTATCCTCATTTTTTTGCATTTCTCAGTTGACTAGACTGGTTTCATAGACCAACAATAACCCCTTCAAAGATCTTCTTGAGCTCAAAGCCTGTGGTTCTCTGAACAGCTGTGGGGGGCAGGGCGTCCTGCTCATCACCTTCAGCACCTGCCCCACCTACCAGATGCCCCTGAGCTTGGGTCCCTCCCACCCCCCACCCCCCACCCCCGACAGCACTCACCTGCAGAGGTGAAGGCTATGATGAGTGTGGCGCTGGTGTAGAGAAATCTGAAACACACAACGGGAGGTGGAAAATGTTGTCCAAAGGACAGAGTAGACGGAGCCAAGGTCCTCCCACTTGGGGTCCCAAAAGCCCAATCCCTTGGAGAAAGGGATTAGTACCCCCGGCCTCCAAGGCAAAACTTCGGAGTTCTAATTCCTCCCCTCTGTGTGACCTTGGGTAAGGCGCTGCCCTTCTCTGAGCCTCAGCAACCTTATCTATAAAAGGAAATGAATGAACTGATCAAGAAGTTCTAGGGCACTGTGATTTCAGGACCACAACCCCAAGGTTACGGGAATTTCATGGCCGTTTGGAGATCCTACAAGGCATGGGGTAAGAGAAGCAGTGCTAAGTGTGATGTTCTCATTTGTAATAGGAAATATGCATTCGGTCCCTGTCCCCAGGGCCTGACACAGAGCTCTTAAAACACCTGTAAAGTCTTCAATGGCAAGAGCACTAAGAGCATCTTTGTTCTGATCAGGTGACTCTGGGTGGGCTCCTGGATAGCTCCTGGTGGGAGCTGGTCACCAGAAAGACCAACCCATAATTAGACACTTGGAATTTTCAGTGCTGCCTGCCTACTTCTGCAAAACGAGGAAAGGGGCTGGAAATGGTTAGTAAGTGACCAAGCCTACACGAGAACTTCTGGGCTGGTGTGTACAACCATGTGCCAGGAAGATAACATAAAACTTCCTGTGCCACAGACTTTCCCAGACCTCACCCTACATATCTGCCCATCTGGTTCTTTATCCGCATCCTTTATCATATCCTTTAGTAAACTGGT
>ML108541.1:0-18731 GCA_003697995.1 Taxidea taxus jeffersonii | reverse complement strand
AGCCCTGCATGCTAGACCAGGGTCAGATGTGGGTCAGTGTGAACTTTGGCCATTAGCCTCGAAGTCACCCCCAAGGAAAAATGATGCAGTTACCGAAAGTCCCTCTAAGACCTCTGGTCCCTGAGAAGGTCATCAGTGTGGGAGGATGACAAAACTGAATCCAGGTGGGGGATAGTGCCGTGTGAAGTTGCTGCTACATTTTGTGGATGGGTATCTCCAGCTTCCCAGAGCACACTTCCCGAGTTGGAGTGGGAATGTGAATTTAGGGGCTGTGGGGTCTTGGGTTTTTAATGCTGCAGAGTGGAAGGGCCTGTCCGGGGTTAATGCAAGACCTAGAGCTAGCTCAGGATCCACACACACAGGAGGTCATTCCTGGGGGCGCAGATAGGGGCCGCTGTAAGGTCCTGTCCCCCTACAAAGGGAACATCCCAGAGCCCCTATGCTTTGTATGCAAGTCCTGTGGGCATTGGCTTTATGGTGACCTGTGCCCAGGTCATGGTAAAAGCTGTGGTGAAGGTGGCCCCTTTCACATGGGCACCCCATAAACCCATTGCTGCAAAAAGGAAAAACCAGTTGAAAAGGTTTACTGAGTTCCCTGGCACAGTTTCCCCTCCTGGGTCTTCTAGGTGCTAATAGATATATTAGGTTAATTAACAAAAGAATGGGGACAGGCAGAGGGGAGAATCAAGAGACTGGCCGTAGGGTAGAAATTTTTACATGGTTATTAAGAATAAGGGGAATATTGGGGCACCTGGGTGGCTCAGTTGCTTAGGCCACTGCCTCAGGTCGTGATCCTGGAGTCTCGGGATCAAGTCCCACATCGGGCTCCCAGCTCTGCGGGGAGTCTGCTTCTCCCTCGAACCTTCTCCCCTCTCATCTCGCTCTCTCAAATAAATAAATAAAATATTTTAAAAAAAAAAGAAGAAGGGGAATAGAGCAAATATTGATGGGAGTAGAACAAAGAGGAAACAGGAGAGTCGTGGGATCATCTTTGCTGGGTGGAAATCTCCAGATGGTTATAAAGATGTAGGGTAAATGAAACTGACGGCTGTCGGGGTTAAAAAGAAGGTGTTAATACAGCACTGCCGAAGGCTGGGTGGGCCAAGGGGACTCCTGCCAGCCCCCAGCATTAAAGTGCCTGCAAATAAGTCCAGTCTGGTTGCCTCCGTTTGGAAAAACGTTAAAAGCCAGAAGACAGAGAGATCAAATGAGAAACCCAACCAGCAATTGCTGACAGAAGGACCAGGCTCCCTTGACTCTATCCCTCATCTTGGCCCCAAAGCCTTTTGCACAGAAGTGGCCAAAACAGGCAGGGGGTGGAGAAGAGAAGTTCCCAGGGCTCCCTGGTAAGGGGAACCTCACCCACTGAGGCACCAAAATCTGCTGGTGAAGCCTGGCCACGGGCTTCCGTTAGACCATGAGCACATAAAAACCCAGGAGTCAGTAGGTTTATGAAAGCTGCAGTGTTGAAACATGCTCTCCATAAAGACGTTGTGTCTCCTTTCCCTGATGTTTCACAATGAGATACTACGTGTGGCCGGGAGCACTTCCCCGCCTAATGGTGGAAATCACCTGCTGACCAAGTCCTAAGGAGGCTGCGGGAAGGAAGGTCAGGGTTTCTGGGAGAAAGGGAAATGTTTATAGGAGAACTGGTATGTTTATAGGAGAACAGGTTTGCGAGAAGGGGCTGTGTCTCCTTCACGTGACCGGATCCTGGGGCTGGACCCTGGGTGTGACCAGGGAAGGATTCTCCCACTAGCGCTGTGGAACAGGAGGCGTCTAAATCCTAAATCCTCCCATCCTGTCAGCTGGGCATGTGCGCTGGGACCCAGTGAGAATGCCTGAGCCCCGACGGTGTGGGATAGAAGGCAGAGTGCTGGTCAGGGACGAGTGCCCTATGCCGTAACCCTGTGGGGAGCCCACACAGGGGCTTATGGCAAAAGTCTGTGGGCACCTCCCAGCAGCAACCACTGGGAGCTCCAATGGGGATGGCCATGGCAAGAATTCCAAACTAGGGGCGCCTGGGTGGCTCAGTGGGTTAAAGCCTCTGCCTTCGGCTCAGGTCATGATCCCAGGGTCCTGAGATCGAGCCTCGTGTCGGGCTCTCTGCTCTGCAGGGAGCCTGCTCCCTCCTCTCTCTCTGCCTCTCTGCCTACTTGTGATCTGTGTCTGTCAAATAAATAAATAAAATTTTTTTTAAAAATTCCAAACTAAAAACAGCAGTGGTGAGACAGGATCGTGTTGCCTGGGGAATGTGAGGAGGAGAAACCACCACCCGGGAGCCTCTCCCCGCCCAGGACCAACTCTGGAATGTGTAGAGAGCGGCTGGATTCTACTGCTTCTCGGACGGTGCCCTATAAAGAGCTCTCCATTGGCCAACACAGAGCTCCCTGGCTGTGTGCCGAGGTGAATGGACAACCACATCCTGTTTGGAAGGCTACCGCCCTGATCCAAAAAGGTAAAAACAGATCAGCTCAGCGGGCTGGATGAACCTCATGCTGCTGTCCTACGGGAGAGGAAAGAGACCTACCGCGGAAAAGGCCTCTATGTTTGGGTTCTTACAGAGCTGGGGGCAGTAGCCCATGGCCTTGCCATTCGGTCATGCAAGAGGGGAACAGAAACCTGGCCCGACGGGACATAGCCCCACGGAAGTCACCGTGGCATCCAAGGGGTGCACGAAAACGGGAGAACTAGTATGTTCAAACAGGCTGTCTGTGAAGTGGTTGTCTCTCTCACACGGGGAATGGACATGGTGTCTGGGTGGGGAATGGTTCCCCTATTAGCGCTGTGGCTAGGGGAACCTCGCCCCCTCTTCATGCTGGGGTCACAGGACCAGGCTGATAATACCAGGCCTGGAAGCAGAGATGAGTCCTAAGCAAGAAAACTGTGTTCTTAACCACCATGTTACGATTCCTAAGTGCCTTCCCTCCATCTGCCGAAACTGGAACAGGGAACCGGGAAGGCAGCCATCTTGCCCGGTGGGACATCAAGCCCGCTTAGTTCCGGGCCTCCGTAACCTCACCCTACCTGAACGGGAAGACGCCTGCTGGGTGAGTATTGCAGACCAGCTCAGTTTAATAGTTAATGGTATCAACGGAGAGAAGGAAAATCAGAATAGTTAATGGTATCAACTTCCAGAGGCAGAATAGCTAATGGTATCAACGGAGAGAAGGAAAATCAGAGAGTAAGGGGGTGAATAAGCAGCTTCTATGAGGAGGGAAACCAATATTACGTGAACACTCTGAAAGAGGCTCAGGGCAAGACAGGATCTTGTCTCTTCCCTCAATTATACCGGGTGCCTGAAGGGTGAAGGGATGTATTGCTGAGATCACTCCTGCTTTTGGAACCTCACAAGATCAAATTGAAGCCCATGAGCTTAAGTGGCCCTGGGAGACCTTTTCGGATGGTATGATGATGGACTGGATAGTTATTAATGACTGAATGTGTTTCTGTTAATGGGCCAGTACCTTTCAACCTTTACAATTGTTTCTGCTATGAGGGATCGGTGTTCAAAGACCAGGGGCTACCCTGTGATACTGTGGCTTACACAAAGAAGTATGTATTTAGTCTTTGTTCTGGGTCCCTGACAGAGGGCTCCTAAAACCCTTGTAAACTTCCATGATAAGAGCATAAGGAGCATTTTTTGTTCCAGTGGGGTGACTCTGGTAGGACCCCGGATACCTCCTAGATGGGGACTGGCCACCAGAAAGAGCAAGCATTGGTTAGGATTGGAAGTTTGGCATTTTTCGGCAACCCCCCCCCCCCCCCCGCCGCCTCTGCCGCACTTCTATAGAGAGGAGAGAAGGGCTGGAAATGGTTAATAACTGATCAAGCCAACATGAAAAAGCCTCCACAAAATCCCAATAGGATGGGGCTCAGAGAGCTTCTGAACGCATGCTTTCATCGGTATCCTTTATCATATCTGTTCATAAACTGGTAAACACCAATGTTTCCCCGAGTTCTGTGAGCTGTTCTAGCAAATAATCCAGTCCAAGAGGTAGGAGGTCATGGGAACCTCGGATCTGCAGCCAAGCCGGACAGACATGGGTAACCCAGGGACCCATCAACTTGCCATCGGCATCTGAAGTGGGGGGGGGGGCAGTCTTGTGGGACCCAGCCCCAAACCTGCAGGATCTGACACTCTCTCCAGAGAAATGGAGTCAGAATGGAATACATTATAGTACATCCAGCAGATGTCAAAGAATCGCTTGGTGTGGGGGAGAAACCCACACGCGTGGTGATCAGATGTATCAGAACTGATGTGTTCTATGCGAAAGTAAAAGAGAAACACAGGACAGACAGAGTTTTTCCTAACATGCTAAGGCTGGAGACGAGGGAGGGGACAAAGGAAGGGGTGGGAAGAAGAGGAGACAGAGAGCCAAGGGCGGACTGAGATAAAGACATTATGCACCCAACGGCTTAGAGAGCAGGAACATGCTTTATCAGCCAGCCCTCCAGTCCTCTGTCTGATAACTCAGTTTCCATACATCTGCCAGGAGGCACCTGCTCTAGGTCTATTAAGGCCTTGGCAGCCAGTGCTTATCGCTGAAGCTGGCCAGCTACTGTGGCATCCTGTCTGAATGAGATGAGGTCCCTTCCCCTCTTCTCTGCTCCAGTCAGGGGGTCAGGAGATGCCACCATCAGGGGTACTCAGGAGATCTTACTAGGTCTCTGGGGGATGACACGGGAGTGGGGTGAGATTACAATGGACCTGGATGTGAAGCCTGGTAGGATCCCTGAGTGACAATTTTCAGTTCCACTGTTCTAACCCAGGCACCAAGCCAGCCCTCAAAGGAAATCGGCCTGGGCTCCGGCTCAATTCAAATACACAATCACAAGGAACAAAAGAAGAACAGGGCAGAAGCAAAGGGAGTAGGGGTGCAGAGAAAAGGATGGATCTAAACAGTCCACAACCTGGGCTGTTTCTGACAGTTGCTGGGACCCGGCTGGGCAGGGCAGCCCTGTTGCCCAGCTGCATCTCCCCCAAGCGTGGCTGCTGCCAAAAGAATTCCTCTTGCCCATCGGTGCCCAGGCCTGGGCCTTTGGGACTTACATGGCTATGAGACGAGACACGGTGGTCTTGAACCTGTCAAAGATGAAGCCGGCAGGGAATGTCATGAAGTTGTTCATGAAGGACCCCAGGGTGAAGATGAGTGAGAACTTCTCATCCTGGGCTTTGCAGTCTGGAGAAGAGAAAGGGAGACCTCAGGGAGCTGAAATGTGACAGCCCCTAGTTATTTACCCCTCAGGGGCTGGTACTTCCAGGCACCTGCTAGACCAAGACTGGGGAGTTGGTAGGGGGAGTGACATTCCTTTCCTCTCACCCCAGAAAGACTGGCACTATGGAGGGAGGGGTGCAGAATCTCTCCCACCCCTTCCTACTGCCTGGGAACCAGACTGCTTTCCTAGAGGAGTCCCTTACCAGCCTGCCCCGTAAGATTGCCCATCGGCCCGCCATCTGATTCACATAGCTCCTCAAAGTAATGCTCTGTTTTGAAGACAAACACCAGCGATGCCCAGCCGAAGAGGACTCCTGCAAAGCCAAGGCATTCCAGCAGCCCAGTCAGCAGGGTGGCCACTCGAAGGGGCAGACCCTGGCCTGGCATGGCCTGAGGTGGAGCCGGTCTCCAGATCTCACTCGGGGCCTCCTGGGCTGACCACCAGAGCTTCAACGGCTGGCCTTTGGGCCCTTGGAAAATTCCTCCGCCAAGCCCTTCTGTTCAAGTAGGCTCTGGTTCTGCCTTTTTTCCGGCCTGGGCAAGAGACGGCGGTGCACGATTCTCTGGATCCTGTAAAAAGCAAGCAGAGGCCGCTTAGTACAGGGGGCTTGTGGGAAAGACAGAGGTGGCAGAAGGGTTCTGGAAGGGGCGCAGAAAGGGGCCAGCTGCTGGAAACAGCTGCAAAAAGCCTCTCTAACCCACAATGGCAGCACCTAGGGACGCAGAAACTGAGCCCGATTCTGAAGACTGGCCACAAGAATAGAAACAGGGGTGAGTGGCGCGGGGCGGGGGGACACTTCATGGCTCAAAACCACCCGGCAAAGTTAGCTGTCTCGTTTTCTCCAGGTTACCAACAAGGGAATAAAAGGTCCATGGGAGGTTGTCAGCTTGCCCAAGGTCACAGGGCTAGTTCACCACGACACAGACCAGTCTAAAGCCAAGAACACCCAACTCCAACAGGACCCTGGTGACCCTCCGCGGAAAGGGCGCCCCGAGGTCCGCAGCCCCGCATGCCCCTGCTCCTGCACGTGCACCCCCTCCCGCACGCGGGCGCGCCCCCCCAACCCCGGCCCGGCGCCGCGGGGATCCCCGGCCTCCCGCCCCGGCGCCTCGCGGCCCGGGAGCCTTACCCCGCAGGCCTCCTCGCTGGGACTCCCGCGCCGCCCGCGCCCCGCGCCTTTTGCATTCGCGCCTCTCACCGCCCCCCCCCCCCCCCCCCCCCCCCCCCCCCCCCGCCGCGTCCGGAAGGGCCCTGACCCTCGGGGCGGCGTCGGGGGAGGTCCACCGCCCCGGTTCCAGGCACTTCCTTTCTCCCCCCGCTCGCCATCGCTCGGGCGCTTTTCCTCCCAGGCCTGGGATCTTCGCTCCGTTATGTCTCTCCGGCCGCAGCCGCGCCTGTTTCCATCTCTCTTGATCCTCGTTCAGCCTCCTGGTCCGTTCGCTCCTCCGCCTTCCCCTAACCAAATTCGTTTTAAAACTGTGGTTCACGCGGGGAGACCCGCGGAGGAGAGCACAGACGCCCAGCACACACGGAGGACACAGATGGCTACCTGCGGACGCACACGCGCGCCCTAGTCCAGTGCTTCACCTTGCCCACTTGCGTGGCCGCAGAATACACGTTTGCCCACTTGCCCACCTGCACAAACCCTGGTCCCGATCTCCGGCTCCCAGGGCTGCCAGCAGCCCCCACCTCCACCCCACCCCGCATAGAATCCATGAGCCAAGGACAGCTTTCCAGAACCCACACCACTGCCCTCCCCCGCCCTGGTTTCACCCCCAAAGATCCCTTTGATTACTCCCTGCCTCACCCCCAGCCCAGGTTCTGAAAGATTTTACCCGCCAGACTGCGTTGATTAAGTATTCATTGCTCCATTTTTTATTAATCAAAGACATATATAATTGCCCATTGGAGCTTGTGATCAGCGTGAGAAAGGCAGCTAAACCAGCTGTGTTCCTATCATTCCAGCCCAGAGCAAGTGAGTGGACAGCTTCCTTGGCCTGTGCGGCCATTTCCCCCCTTAAAAGCTGAGTTTGGGGGCGCGCTTCTTGCATATTCCATGCGGTCTGCTCATGCCCATGCCCAGCCTTCTAGATTCACCCTGAAGCCAGGGACTCAAGCTATTCCAAGTGCATACTTCTTTTTGAAGAGAATGAAGAGGTTAGAACCAGGGATGGCCAGAACCGGAGAGAATTTTCCAGATCTCTACCACAGCACCGAGGATAAAGAAAGTGTGACCACCAAAGGGACTGCCTGCATGGGGGTAGGAGCACACTGGGCCTGGGCCCAGGCACCCACCGCTTACACAACCCCAGGCAAGCTCTCTGGCTGCCCCACCTGCAAGATGAGGACTGCAGCGCTTTATTACAATATTTGTCAAGTAATATGAGGTGAGTCTGTCAAGTCCTTGCAGGTATGGAAAGTAGCGGCCAGACTGCGGATGGTCCTGGGTCCCCCCGTTTCCGGATATGAAAACAGCCAGAGAAGCAGCTCTGAGCAAGGACTTCAAAGGAATCTGACCGAGGTCACTCCACAAAGTCTCCAGTGTCTGCCCAACTCCCAAACCATTGCTGTTAACCCTCCCAGGCTTAACATTCGGGTACTCGGATATTAGAGAAAACGAATCTTGTCTTAAAAAACGAATTGATGGGGGCGCCTGGGTGGCTCAGTGGGTTAAAGCCTCTGCCTTCGGCTCAGGTCATGATCCCAGGGTCCTGGGATCCAGCCCCGCATCGGGCTCTTTGCTCTGCATGGGGCCTGCTTCCTCCTCTCTCTGCCTGCCTCTCTGCCTACTTGTGATCTCTGTCTGTCAAATAAAGAAATAAAATCTTTTAAAAAAAAAACGAATTGATGGAAACAACCATAAGAAAATAGAGCAGCCCGGGGCCAACAGGCCTTAATATGGAAGATTTTTCCCTCTTACGACAAGACACAAAGACACTGAAATTAATTCAAGCCCTCTCTCCTGCTCTGGCTTACATTTTGGTCTCCCGAGGACCTGGGGGATCAGTGAGTGTGGAAGTAGCAAGGGAGGAAGAGAAAAAGTCAAAGCAAAGAGAGAGAGGAGAGATTTTAGAATGTAAATCGGCAAGAGGGGTCGCAAAGGCCCAGCTCACGGGCTATCTGAACATCCAGGACTGGAGCTCGGGACTTGGCACAGGTCACCAGCGCCTTTGTCTCTCGTTATCTCTGTCATGGTTCTCAGCATCTCCCACCGCAACACCTGCCTCAAGGTCTGCAGGAAGCACTGCCGCTCTCTAGCCATGCGGCAGACTTACTGAAACTGTTGGGTCAGAATAGTAGATTGTTCTCTGCACCATTCCCGTTTGATTCAGTTCGAGCTCCAGCAGCAAGCGAAGGCAGACACTACTCTCATCCCTCTCCTGCCTCGCTCCAATGAGGATTAATGTGTAACATCAGAAGAGAGGAGTGATTATAACAAGGTCTGACGGGGAGCCCCATGTCTTCATTCCTTTACTCTTCGCTTCTTTCCTTCCCCTTCACCCTGCGTCTTTTTTGATTGATTGATTTCCCTCAACAAATAGACGTGGTACAACTAGGCTTTGTGCCCGGGCTGGAGTTCAGAGAGAAGAAATTCAGCGCCTTTCCTCAAGGATCTCATTCTTCAGCTGGGGAGACAGAAAACCCCAGCAGAAGCCAGCCCGGCACATTCAGAGGCGTGGAGCCATGATGCAGGGAGAACATTCGGGAACCAGCTAGAGCAGAGACTGGCCATGGGAGTGGCAGCACTGGAGGCTGGAGTGGCCAAGCTAAGTGCAGGCATTTGGGCGTGAGCCCATATCAGTCATGTCCTGTTGATCCTGCCCCATGATACGCCTCCTCTCCATCCTTGACCACTGCCATGCTCAGAGGCTCGCCATCTCTCACCCAGACCTCCTTCCAGACCCTCCCTGATCTGCTGCAGCAGTTGATTTCCATCATTCCCAGCTGGTGACACTACTTGACCGCCCAGAAATGCTTAGAGGCCAGAGTTCCGGGAAGCCAGCTGGTGAGGGCCAGTCGGGGTCCTGGGATACTAGCTGTGGGACATCGTTGGGGGGAAAGAAGGAGCACTGAGCTAGATCTCTTGCCTCCCACCCAGGACTGGTGCTGAGGGGCTTCTCCTTCCCATGACCATGTCTGCGTATCCAGGCTCCACCCTACGGGGTACATTTATTTATGTCAGGGAAGAGTGGCTTGCCAAACAAGGCAGTATGAAGGAGCTGCCCCAAGCCATCCCCAGGGACATAAGCAGTGGCTGGTCTTCAGCTGGGCCACCTTCCAGTGCAAGCTCACCCCCAACCCCTGAAACCCAAGCCTCCTCCAGATAACCTCAGCTAGGACCCACCCCAGACCCCTGATCATCACTTTCTGGAAAGGGTCCACATACTCTTTCCAGTTCCTCATCCCTTCCTAAATTTTTATAGTTGGATACACTGTGAGCCATTCATACAAAGGGTTTTAATTGCTGATGTGTTAAGTGAACAAACAAACAAAACAAAACATAAACTTTTTGTCCTTTCAGGATCTGGGTTCATGCATGTCAAAATGCTTGTTTTTCCCAGCGAGGGTCTTGAATGAGGTTTCAAGAGCTTGTTCTGGAAGACAAGAGTAAATAAACATTTTCTCTTTCATTTCAATTGAGTAGAAAAATAATACCTTTTTTTTAAAGATTTATGTATTTATTTTAAAGAGAGAGAAAGAGAGTGAGCCCACCGTGGGGAAGGCAGAGAGGGGGGGAGAGAATCTTAAGCAGTCTCCCTACAGAGCGCGGAGCCCGACTTGTTGCTTGATCCCACGACCCAGGAGATCATGACCTGCGCTAAAACCCAGAGTCAGATATTCAACCCACAGAGCCACCCAGGCATCCTGAAAAATACTGAAACATCTTGAGGCAATGCCAAAACAAAACACAACAGACACACTGATACTGGGCCACTTCCTGATCTTCCTGATTCCTCTGATTTTAGCTTCTTCATCTACAAAATTGGAATCCGGTTGCTGTATAGATTGAAGATCAGATAAGGAAATGCCCCAGTCAGTACACTGGCTAATTAATAAATAGCAGCTAAGGGTGCTTGGCTGGCTCAGCCGGAAGAGCCTGCAACTCTTGATCTGGGGGTCATGAGTTCAAGCCCCATGTTGGTTGTAGGAATGACTGAAAATAAATAAATACAGTTTAACAAATAGCAGCTATTGTTGTTCCCAAAAATATTTTAATTACTGAAAAGCAAAGAGGAAATCATGAAGTCGGCATTACAAAGTGCTCCTAACCTAGAAGAGAAATAAATGAGGGGGGGAAAAAACACCGTATAATGGGTGAGCTTCGTCGTTTGTTCCAGAAGATCTACCCCAGAGAACTGATCTCTAGGTAGCCCCCAAATACAGATCGGTGTCATCCAGGTGCCCTCCCCCACTTGGCCGGGCTTGTCCAAAGGAGGGAGGGCTGGTTGATTATACTCTGCGCTGCAGGAAGGAAATCTATTCACGAACCAGAGTAACTCCTAGTGCCTTCAAAACAGTTCTGCCAAGGGTGGGGACCATGACATAGTCCTGACTGAGGAGGAGGCCTCCTTGTTCTGGGAAGACCTTCCTTTAACCAAGGGTGAATCCTAAAGGCTGCCCAAGAGGCACCGGGGAGAGGGGCCAGCCAGCTCAACCCAGACCAGGGAGCATCGGGGCCAGCCCCATGATAGAAATAGGAGCCCCGGGCCCCACCACACTCAGCCCCAAGAGCCTCCCATGGCCCATCTGCACTCTGCTCAGCTCTAATTCGATGCTCATGAAGCAGCCGTGGATTGCTAACTCAGCTTCCCACACAGACTTTGGTAGAACCGAGGGCCCGGGGTACACAGACCACCTCTGAATCTCCAGGGCTGAGGACCTGGCTGGGGGATGCTGTCCACACCGAGGGCTGCCTCACCCCTTCAGAAGAGTAAGTAAGGCTAGGACCCAGGGTTCACTGAGCACTGACCACCTATGGGCACTGTTCTAAGTGCCTTGTATTTAATCTCTTGTTGAATCTCACAATCCCACGGAAACCGGTATTATTAGCATCCATGATCTAGGCAACTGAGGCCCAGAGGGATTAAGCAAGTCCCCCAACCTCACACTAGTCGTAAGTGGCAGGTCTGGGATATGAACCCAGATGCTCTGACTGTGACCCATGCTCTTAACTAGTACCCCACCAGCCTCCCTGAGGAGACGGAGTATGAGCTCTGGAATTGGATAGCTATGAGCAAGTATCAATTATTAGTAATAGGAATGGGGGCGGGTACCTCATTCATAAGGCATCATTGATTAAAACAAGAGAGAAGCATTGCTTTCCACTCAGCAACAGGTCTGTGTCTCCCAGCCCTCCTCACCCAACCACCCCACACATGCACAGGTACATTCAGGAGGGGCAGGGGTGGGGGGAGGAAACCCAGGAGGAGAGCATAGGAGTCCTATGTGAAAGCAACAGGATTTTTCAGACCTCCAGCTCCCCCAGGATCTAAAGAACGAGAACCTGCTGGGGCCAATGGAATGCTCTAGTTATAGGGAAAGGCAAAGAGAGTCAGAGAGAAAACTGTAACAGTTTCCTTGGTGCTAAAGGTGTAGGGTGCAGGGACATAGACATCCACTGGGAGAAGAGGGGAGAACCGGAGACAAGTACGATCTCCAAGTATGTGATGGAAGCTCCAGTGCTCCCTGTGCCCCTCTCCCCCTCCTCCCTACATCAGCCAGAACCAAACTCATGGGGAGACTAGGAAGGCCCTCAGAATCTACAGACAGAATACTGGACAAAGAAGCAGGAACCTGGGGTCAGAGCACCTGAGCCAGCCAGATCAGGGAGGGGGCCTCAGGCAGGGCCTGGAAGTGAGCCAGGAATTGCGGGGGTGGGGGGGGGTGCTCCTGACGCTTCCCTCCCTCTTCCCACACAGCAGAGGGCAGACAAGGCCTAGAAGGTACGCATGACCCTGGGAGTTTCTGCTTGGAAGCTGCAAGGGCCTGAGAGTGACTCAGAAACCACGGATGTTCTCGAGGCTGATGGGTTCGTATAGATTGGACAAGCAGCTCTCTTCGTGGGCTGCGAACCGCAGGATGGGCTGTGACCACTCTCCAGGAAAGAGCCGTACACTGAAAAGGGCTTTCTGCCCTCTGAGTCTTAACGCAAATACAGACTCGACTCCCTTCCATACAAAATTGCCTCTGGGGATACAGCAGGCCTCCACAGTGACCCTTCTCCTAGAATTCCCCTCAATGAACACATCACTTTGGCTATTAATACTGGCAACAGTAACGGCAGCCATTTTCAGAGGGTTGCTTATGGGCCAGGAGTTGTGTTAAGAATGGTATGTGTAATATATAATCATTTCACCCTTGCAGTGATCCTATCATTTTGCCCACTTGAGAAATAAGGACTCTGAGGCCTAGGGAGATAAAGCAACTTGGCCACATCACACAGCCAGTAGGTGGGAGAGACAGACTCTGAACTCAGGTTGGTAGGCCCCAGAGCCTGTTTTTTAACCACATTTTGATGCTATAGTGGCCTTCTTCCTGTGCTAACATCACCCTCTTCCAGGAAGCCCTCCTTGATGCTCCCTTCCTCCACACAAAAGTCCTCTCTCCGTTCTCTTCAGTCTCACAGCATACCTTTTTGTGCTATTCCTTGGATATCTCTCTTATACTACTTTGGAGGTATTTATTTCCCAGCCTCTCCCTGAGAGTTCAGTCGCTGTGATTAGGTGTGGGGTGGGAATGACCTACACTAAACAGACTCACAAGAGATGGATTGATAAACCTGGAATGCAGTGTATTAATTGACACTGAGAAACGAAACCACCCAGCAGACGGGAATCCTGAGGCTGACTGGTCAGCACAATCTCTTTCAGGAAGAGTAGACTTTTGGGAAAGGAAATCAATACCTGAAGGTTCTTTGTTCGGTACAAAGTCAGAGTGAAGGGAGTTGATGGATTGACACTTAGGTAAAGCCTGACACACACGTCTAAGCTTCCTACCTGCCGAGGGGCCATAATATCCAAGGCAGAGAGCCCTACAAGTGTCCTCTTTTCTGGAGAGTGCTGGATTTTTCTGGATCCTAGGAAGAGCCTACCTTTCTGGCTCCATTTATCATGACTGTGCCTACCTTTTCTGTTAGCTTGTTTGTTTAGAAGACTTCTGCATACTTGAGAGAACTGAATGGGAACTTCCCGTTGAGACCCACTGAAGAGGAAGAATCAGAACCGCACTGGCCCTTGGCAGAGCCCTGAGCTCCGTGTTGTGAGTTCATCTTCACTCTGCTTTGCAACAGAGGGACAACCGAAGGCAAAAAAGCGTGGAAGCCAGACAGCCTGAGTCTGAATCCTGGCGCATCGGTTTCTCCCTCTCAAGGCTGGAGATAATAATAGCCCCGGCCTCATGGTTTGTCAAGAGAGCACCTCAAGGGGACACCTGGGTGGCTCAGTTGGTTAAGCAGCTGCCTTCGGCTCAGGTCATGATCCCAGCGTCCTGGGATCGAGTCCCACATCGGGCTCCTTGCTTGGCAGGGAGCCTGCTTCTCCCTCTGCCTCTGCCTGCCTCTCTCTGCCTGTGCTCGTTCGCTCTCTCTCTCTAACTAATAAATAAATAAAATCTTTAAAAAAAAATTTTTTTTAAAAAGAGAGCACCTCAAATTATGTTAATACACATAAAGTGCTTAGAACAGTGTCTGGCATCTGGTAAGCACTTGATACTTGTTAGCGATGCTTAATAATTCATTTTATAGATGAAAACACCGAAGCCCAGAGAGAGAAAAGGTCAACTAAGATCATACAGCCAGTAAGGGGCGAAGTGATCATTCAAAAGCAAACAGGCTCCCTTTGAGTGCCAAGGTTTTGCCCCACGCCGGTTTCTTATCCTTCATCCTGCACAAGGATCTCAAGAGGAGCTTGGTTAAAAATGCAGATACCCGGACGCCTGGGTGGCTCAGTTGGTTAAGCGGCTGCCTTCAGCTCAGGTCATGATCCCAGCGTCCTGGGATCGAGTCCCACATCGGGCTCCTTGCTTGGCAGGGAGCCTGCTTCTCCCTCTGCCTCTGCCTACCACTGCGTCTGCCTGTGCTCGCTCTCTCTCTCTCTAACAAATAAATAAATAAAATCTTTAAAAAAAAAATGCAGATACCTACCCACCAGCACGGGCGACATTGAGAAGGATGAAACTAACAAGGTCTGGCAAGGACCTGGAATGACCGGAGGGAGGTAAGAAGGAACCCCCCTTTGGAAATGGGTTTGTCAGTTTCTAACAGAGCAAGAACCCACTGATGGAATCTGCCAGGGTCAGCAAGGGAGGAGAACCGCTACATGCGTGGTTTGTCACAGGGAGGTGGCCTTACTCAGCGAGGCAGCTGGTTCAGCACTCTTGAGAACTGTTGTCTCTGCTTCTCAAGTTGGAGCTTGAATGCCCTTCTCAGGCAGCTGAGAACAGAAAGAAGGGGAGATCAAGGAACAGGCTGGAGCCCCTATCAGCTCTAACTGGAACCCCACAAGGATGGAATGAATCCCAGAAGCTCATGCCTGGTTTTGTTGCTTCTGTCACTGAGGATGGGGCTGTTCTGCAGGAGCCAGAATCCTTCACCACCAGCTAAACACGGACGCACCAGGCTCTGTCCCCCCCTCAGGAGAAGGAAACAGCTGCTCCTTCCTGCCCACGAAGTGTGTCAGCCGATCAGCCACAACATGTGTGAGCTACAGAATGGTTTCCCTTTAACCGGCCAAATCCCCTCAGGAATCCCCCTCGTGCCTCCCCTAGCCAGAAACACATAAGGAAGGGAATTCGGTGTAGCCACCACACCTACCCAGGATCAGGCAATCCCACCCTCAATATTTACCCAAGAGAAATGAGTGCATATGTTTCCCAAAAGACATGTTCACAGCAGCTTTCTTCACAATAGCCCCAAACTGGAAACAACTCCATGCCCACTGATAGGAATATGCATAAATACATTGCCCTAAATTTGCAGAATGGAATACCGCTTTGCAATAAATGGAACAAACTATTGGTACGCACAACACAGATGAATTTCACAAACGTGATGTGGAGGAGAAGAAACCGGACACGACGGGATATTATTTGATGTACAATTCTATTTGTGTGAAGTCCAAGGACAGGTAAAACCAATTGGTAGTGACAAAAACCAGCATGGTGGCTGGTTCATGCCAGGAGGGGAGACATGGGCGAATCACCATCAGCACCTGATGGAGCCCTCGGGGTCCCTGGGAGCGTCCTGTGTCTGGATCTAGGTGGTCATTATACAGTTCTCTTCCTACGTGAAAATTCACTGGGCTACACACTTAGGTTGTGTGCCCTTTACTGAATTATAAGATTACTTCATTTCAAAGGCAATGCAGATTCCTGGCCCTGCCCCTAGAGATACCTGCCCGTTCTGATGCCTGTCAAGGACCACTCCTGGGACAATGGCTCTGTGCCTCATGTGTTCCGTTTGCTCTCCATTCTATATATCCAGCCATCTCTGAATTCATCCCCAAACCAGCTTTTCCAAGGACAGAGAACATCCAACTTTAATCCCAATTCTCTGGGATTTGAAAAAGCAATTCCTGTTCAAAAAGTCACCCAGGTGCTAGACCTAATCAAACAAAGGTCCCTCTGAGAAAGGGCATTGGGAGGCATGTTAACAATCTCTGGGAGTTGGATTGCTCTTGGTTTCCAGATGCCAAGTAGGCTAATGGTTTCCCACTTATCTGGACCATTCCTTTGGGAAGTGCCAGGAATGGGCACTTCCTCCTTTTCACACATTCCCACATCAGGAACACGGGAACACCGGGGACACCGTTCTACCACTCTCTCCTGACAGGAACGGGCCCAGCACAGCTGCCTCCACCTTGAGAGGCTGAGTCTTTTAAGGACTGGAGGTCCTCTCTCCGTGATGGGGAGGTGTTCCCCCTGGAGAAACTCTTGAAGGTCAGAAGAGTCCTGGACATAGATGGCCCGAGCTTCTGCACACCTCAAAATGAGGATAATCCCCTTTCTTCCCATTTGAAACCCAGCTGCACTGTAGAACAGATGGCACCCATGTGCGCCCAGGTGCCTAGGTCCCCTTCGAGCCCCAGAGCATGTGGGTCATGCGATGCTGTACCCTGACAGAGGAAAGGGAAGAGACAGAATAACCCCGTGGATTTTCACCGTTCTCTCCAACTGGCCAAACAAAGCACTTCCCCAAGCCCTCCCTGAGCACCTACCCCACCAGCTGCAAGAGATGCAGATGAAGCCCCGGGGGAAGGTTTGGTTTCAGAGTCCCCGGGGGAGAAGCCCATCCCTCCCAGAGGAAAGCACAGGGAGGTCACGGGCTGCCCATCAGCGCACACCCGATAGGTAACTGGGCTCAGGGGAAGTGATACCAAAGTGATAAATTAAGCAGTTAAGTTCCAGCCCAGCCCCTGAGCCAGCGAGAGAGGCAGCGGTGGCGGCAGCGGTGGCACAGGGAGGCCCAGGCTTCACTTTGCAGTCAGAGGCTTGAGGCTTCTAGAAGAGCAGACACAGGCTAAGTGTCCTTTCTGTGCCGTGTCACCCTGCCACCAGATGACAAGTCAGCTGGAGAATCTCCCTTCCATCTACCAAAGCCAGGCAGCCTGAGAGCAGCCTTCACCCGCTGTGACTGGGGCTCCTTGTAGCTGACCTGCCTCAGCCCGCCTGTAAGCCATATTAATGCGCCAAAGAAAGGCCTGAAGTCAAAATGGGAAACAAAAAGATCCAAAGCAAGTAACGGGATTGGAGGGATGCTGACAAATGGGGCTCCGAGAAGCAGGACTGGCAGATTGAGCCAGAAAGGACAGCAGGAGTGAACTGATACCCCGCTGAGCTCCGCGCAAGGCTCAGTTTACACCTGGTCCTGCTGACGGCTGGGTCTGTGGAGGGGCTGGAGAGCTCAGGCTCTGGGCTCGGAGGGGATGCACAACTGTGGGCTACGCGCCTACAGTTCCTGGCACCCAGGGCCGGAAGAGTAAAGGGTGAAGGGCTGCAGTTAACCCCAACCCATCAACACGGAGCCGGGACTGAGGCTGCTTCACCCCTGCAGAGAGTGTCCAGAGAGGCTGGACCCTGACCCCGAGGCAAGACTGGGGGTGCCTGGGACCACTCCTGGGAGCACTGGCTTAACAATGCTTTCTGGAAAGACAGAGTCAGGAGGCTATGCCCTGAGACATTTGTCCTGATTCTTCAAGAGAGGAGACTCCAGGAAAAGGAAAGAACAGCACTGTCTTGGGACTTTTGCTAAAGAACTTCAGTATCAGCAAGAAGAGAGCTGTTCCTCTCTCAGCCGTGACGGGAGATCCGCCCTGGCGGGAAGAGGAGGCCAGCACCAGCAGGAGAGCCAGCACCAATGGGTGTGAGACAGGATATCCTCTCAGGGGTGCGTTTGGGAGCCGCTGAGCCCAGGGAGTCAAAGGTCGCTGTGATCTCTGCCCCAGCCTTGGATGGCCGCCCCTCTGCCGGGAGCCTCCCTCCGACTCTCTCCCCCACCACTGTGACCATGACCATGACCGTGACCGTGACAGTGAATGAGTGCCTCTTCTCTTAGCCCCCTCCTCCACAAGAAAAGGGGAATGGCATCCAACTGTGCCTCCTTCCAGAACAGCAGGAGATTTCGGAGCCCCTTTTTCTGAGTCTGCATAGCACTGTCCCCTGTGCCCTCTGCCATCGACAGGGCGGGCACTGAGTGAGGGCCTCTGGGTGGGAATGGCTTTAGGGCTGAGATGCTGGGGTGCAGGGTGTGAGGAGGACTGAAAGGCGGCCCAGGCAAGGGGAGAGCCCGGCAGGCTGTAACCTAGTTCCCCCTCGGGCAGGCTGCCTGGGGCTCCCTGGGAAGAACTGTCACTCTCCATTTATTCGGGTGATCTGAAACTTTGAACAGGCCACACGGCTCAGGGGCCTGGCTCCTCCTCAAGGGCACCAGGCCCTCTGTGCCACCCCCCCCACCCCACCCCCGCTCCTGGCTCCCACAGGAAGCCCCTTGCTTTGCCCCTTCCTGGCTAATCCCTCACCAACTCCTACTCGTCCTTCAGAGCGAGCCTCCCGTGTAAGTTCCTGAGCCCCAGGATGACGCACTGTGGCCAGCACTCTTTCACCGAACTGCTCCTTGCTTGTCATTGTGTATTTGTGTTTGGGATGACTTGATTTCTGAGTTCTCCTACCACTCCAGTGTGTAAACATTCGCCAGGGGGGTTGGGGTGGCGGGGGGAGGGAAGGGCTGTAGTCACTCAACAGCCATTTATGGGTCCAGGGCCACAAGACAAAACTCCCTGTTCTCACGGAGTTTACATTCTAGTAAAAAGAGACAGCCAAAAAATAATAAACCAGGGGCGCCTGAGTGGCTCGGTCATTAAGCGTCTACCTTCGGCTCAGGTCATGGTCCTGGGGTCCTGGGATCCAGCTCTGTGTGTTGGACTCCCTGGTCAGCGGGGAGCCTGCTTCTCCCTCTCTCTCCCTCTGCTGTTCCCACTGCTTGTGCTCTCTTGCTCTCTCTGTCAAATAAATAAAAT
>ML108540.1:27203-52042 GCA_003697995.1 Taxidea taxus jeffersonii | reverse complement strand
ACCCTGTAAGAATAAGCAAAATCCCATCTATGAGCTGCTGGCCCAACATCAGAGCCATAGTAACCCAGTTCTAAATAATTGAACAGGAAACAAAATAGAGAAGATAAGTTATAGTAGATCCTTAGGGGGAAAAATAAAACCTGAGCTGAAGGCACAATACAGAACAAAGGGAAGCAGACTTGCCAAGGTTATGACTTCCTCTAGATTGTGTATTTTGATGGGCATAAACAAAGTGCTTCGTGATAGGTTTGACTGCTCGTACGGGGACAGTGTTCAAGGAGCACAGCTAATGAAAAGAAAGAGGAAATAATTTGAGCTTTTGAAAAGAGAATTTAGTTGAAGAAGATAAAGATTTTTACAGAGCCTTCCTACAGAAAATGAAACTGCATGAGAATTTTCTGTGAGGCATACTTGAATGGCAACGAGCCAGGAAGGGGAAACATAACGACCATGAAGGATATAGAAGATCATAGGTATGAAGTGGAAGGTAAAGGAGAATATAGTTTCTCCCTATGCTAGATTCCTTCTAGAATATCACAATTTTTACCAAAGGATTTATTTCAGACTAACTTTATAAAACATTTGCACAGAGCTTGCAATTGATGAAAAAGGGCACATGGTGAGTTTTTCTTAGACAGATGATGCCAAACTGTATAAAAGGAACATAGAACATTAAAAAAAAAAAAATCTTTCAAGCTGTCTTTGTGCTGAGACTGTATGCTAGACTTATCAATGTCCTGCAGAAGATTTTGCTCAAATAAGATGCTAAAAATATACCTGTTTTTTTGGGAGGGGGTGACTGGGTGGCTCAGGCATTGGGCTTTTGCCTTTGGCTCAGTTCAGTTCATGATCCTAGAGTCCTGGGATCAAGTCCCATATCAGGCTGCCTGTTCAGTGGAAACCTGCTTCTCCCTATTCCACCCACCGCTGCTTGTATTCCCTCTCTTGCTATGTCTCTCTCTGTCAAATAAATAAATAAAATCTCAAAAATATAAAAAAATAAAGTATACCCCATTTTGTATGTTCATTCAATATTAATTGAATGTTTTATGTGTGCCAAGAGCTTGACTATTTTATTTGTTTCAAACTTCACTATAGGCATTTGAGATACTAGTTTTCTTCTCATTTTATAGATAAGGAACCTGAGGCTTAGAATAGCAAGGCAGCTTTCCCAAAGTAATTCTACTAATAATTGATAAGGCCAAGATTCAACTGTGGTCCATCTTATTCTAGGAACTGACTTCTTAAACACAGTGGGGCAGGGAGGAAATAGAACTGAGGAGGCTCTGGTCATTCTTGTAACTTCTATTTCAGAATGTGAAGTTGGATAAAGATCTCTCCAAATATAGTAAGATGTTTGGCCACCCACCCACATACATATGTACATACAAGAACAAACAAACAAACAAAAAACAAACCTCAAATGCATATTTTCTGCATTTTGAAATGTTTATGTTAAAAATTATCTTCAAAATATTCTTCAGGAGTGCTAATCTGATCCATCACATATTTCTCAGAACTTGTTTAAATAAACTAAGAACTAAGTTTAAATAAACTGCTTTGGTCCACAGACTAAAGTTCTGCCTAGTATTTAGATAGTTCTAAATTTTCTGTGGCTTCCTTAAAGAATGGCTAATTTAGTTGATGTCCTTTCTCAGAAGATGCTCCAACATCCCTTGGAAGTGCCAGTGAGCACTAATGTATCTGGAAATGACTGTATAGTTTTGGATATGTCAATAAAGCTTGTTTGGTTATTCTTTGGCAAACTTCCTAGAGTCAAATTTGCATTCTAATATTAGTCTTCACATATACTACATTGTTAAATCCTGTGTTGCCATCTCAAGAGATATTTGTATTGAGACTATATTTACTTGAAAAATGAAATAATTTTACCTTATGCTAAATTAATTTTAGGAAACTGTCAGCTGGTGTATGAAGCCTTTCCTGTAATTTAGGAATCATGCATATAAAGCCAGTCTAGGCACCTAGCATTCTCTAAATTTCCCCAAGAGAGACACTGAGTGTGATGAGCATTCTTACATGTCCATGGTGAGGGAGACATGGCAGGAGAGAGGTAGGCAATGGAAGGAAAAATAAAGAAAGAAAGAAATACCATAATGTATGATCTCTACTCCCATTTCTATGTTGATCTTCCCAGATCTAGACTTCCAAGGAGGCAGTAAATCTCTGAATTCTTGGGTCCCAGAAATATTCCCTAAGATACGTTTGAAAGGTTGCTACAAACTAAGCTCATACATTATTAAGAAACTGAACACAGTGTAACTAGAAGCTTAATTGATATTTATAAAGAAATGTTGCTTCAAATAACTTAAGAAATTCTCAATTCTATTAAGATCATCTATAAAAATACAGATAGAAAATCTATTTTTACAAATTGTAATGTCGAAGTTCCTCTAAGCTGCATCTTGGGTTTGTTTTGTTTCATTTTTTTCTACATATTCTCCCTGTTGAGTGACCTCTACATACAATTCCAATTATCATCATCCTCCCAAAGTATCTGATTCTATGCTGCGAGCTTAAACCAGCGTTTTAAAATTCAGTACGATATATTCTTGTACTTACTAAAGGTCTCCACTCAAATAATCTGCTGTTTTCTTAATATTACATGATACATCTAAACTCATTTTCATTTAGGCTTATTTTCTTTTTAAATGTTTACACATGTAGTATTAGTCCCATGCCCTAAGTATTTCTTGGAATTAGACCAAGAGAATCTTTATAATTGTCTCGAATTATCCTGTCTCTTGCAGACACGATGAAGAGAATGCAATCATTCCTCAGGTGAGATGCCTACAATGCTGTTTGGGGAATCACAGTTGCTTCTACTCACCATGAAACTGGCAAAGTTATTATATGATATATTATTATTATATATTATATTATATTATATCGCCAGCAGTACCAAATGTTTTCAGTCCTCTTGGTATAAATATTATAAGAAACTGGTGAAGTGTGGTGAGCTGGGACTTTCCTTCCCAACCCTGTGCCTCACTGGGCTATCCATGAAATATCCATTGTGTTCAAGGTTTATAAATTTCCCTGTCTCCTTTGCCCATGCTCTTTCTCCGAGGGGCCCCCAAATTTCCAAGTGACAGTGTTCTGGGCAGAAGTTGTTTTATTCACCTCTCAATCCAGATTCCCCCTCACTAAGTTTCTTCTTCAGTAAAGCTTCTTTCAGTTTTCTCCCTAATTTAATTTCTAAATTAAACTCCCTAAATTAATTTCTGTGTATGTGAATGAAAACAAACACACAGTGGACATTGTAAAAGGGAAAAAGAACAATTAAAAAGGGCTATTTTTCTTCAAATTTTTATACTACCAATCTTCAGAAATGTCACCACCATTATGCCAAGTACTTGACAGAGTAAACTGGTAACTCCTAGGTTCCCTCCTTTCAAACTGTCACCATTTCAATCACTTATTAAATCAACTAAACCAACCCACTAAATATTTTTCAGTGCTATCTCTTCTTACAATAAGTAATTCCATATGTTCAGTCCTTTTTGTCCACCTGGAATCCATCCTGATACACTCTGCCAAAAATATTTATTAATACACACATTGGGTCATTTTTCTACTTTGCTAGATTTCCCCTCAATTGCTTCCTATTATTTTCGGAAATATGAAATCCTCCTTTTTTAACAAGTTATTTTTAACAGTTATGTAAGTCGGGGGCTTGCAAAGTAAAGGTGACAAGTAACATAATTACAAGCTCCAATGAACACAGAGAAGCAGCATGCCTTGAAGTTTCTAGAGATGGAGGTCTTTGAAAAATACAGAGTACTGTGGAGGAAGGTCACAGGTTTTCTTGGTGAAGACAGCACACTCTTCCGGCTGTCACTAGAGGCCACTTGGTTAATTTCCAGAATTCTTTTGTGACTTGCAAGACATGCATTATTTCTATAGTCATTGCCAGCACTCCACTTTATAAAACATCAACCTCCTGTTTACTACTGTATGAGGGCTAATTACTACAAAAACTAAGACACAGACCTCTGCATCAATTCTGCAGCATAAGCATTAGTCTGAAATATGCCTCTTCTTAGTGTGGTACAGGTTCACTTTGTTAGTTGATAAAGTTTATCTCTTTTGACTCCATAACTGGAGCATCTCCAGCATTCACTTATACACGTCTCCTGCAAATGATTTTGTCAGATGCTCAAGAATCCCCTTGCTTTTTGAGGTAGGTACCTATCACAGCCCCTTGTGTATTTTGTCTATAGTCTCAACTGCACTCATTGTCCTCATTGTTTACATAAGCTCACTACAGATTTACTCATGTATACACCCTTATATCTCTAACTTAAAAATTAAGATTTTAATATCTTTCATTTTCTAGGTGAACAATTCAATATGCAAAGTCCCTAAGTAGACAAATAATATGACCCCCTTGGCAAGGTAGGAATATCCATGCAGTAATAGTTTGACCCACAGGGGCCATTGACAGGGGTTAACTGATCAAGTCTTTTCTAGTAAAATAGATCAGCAATCCATGGGGTGCCTGAGTGGCTCAGTCAGTTAAGCTTCTGACTCTTGGTTTCGGCTCTCAGGGAACTGGGATCAAGCCTCGAGTCAGGTTCTGTTCTCTGTGTGGAGTCTACTGGAGATTATCTCTCTCTCCCTCTGCTCTTCCCTGCTCTCTCTCTCTCCTACTCTCCGAAATAAATAAATAAAATCTTAAAAAATAGATCAGCAATCCTTAAGATCAAACTTGAGTTATATAAAACCAAACCAAAACAAAACAATAGGTGTAATGAGCCGAGTCTTGATGTAAATCTCCTTTGTAGATTCACAGCTCTGTTCCAAGTTCCAAGGCATTAGTCAGTTCACAAATCTGAGACCTTAAATGAAGGAGAGTCTGGGTACACACAAAAAAGGACTGCCAATTAACTCTTAAGCAAACATCTTTCTCCTAATCTTCCCAGAAGAGTTCTGCAGCCATTTGATAGAGAATACTTGTACTGCAGAAAGGGAAATATCCACACAAGAATTTTTAGGTGTCCCTCGATACTGACATTAGGCTGACACTAACCCCTAAGCTTCCATAATGCCAAAGTGACCCACTGGTTTGACTGAAGGCTTATGGAGATGAGGGGATAAAAGGAATTTGGGCCTGAGCCTGTCTTAAAGTGCAGTGAGAACACTGGTTCCATGAACATATCCTATATTCCCGAGCGTGTAGCTGGCATTTGTGTATTTATCAGAGGCAGAATCCTCACATTTTTCTTATTCATCAAATGAGACCTATTATAATAGGAGAAGCCAAGAAGAAGCCCTTAAAATTTCTTCTTCCTATACAAAGAGTAAGCTACAGGCAATTTCCAGGGTGACCAGAGAGATTAATATTACCATCAGAAAGCTAAATATGTACATATGTTGCTTTCTGTCACACCCCCATGGAAATTACCTGTTTGTCCTACATTGGACTGGTAGAACCTAGAGAATGACATGGATTCTAGGAAATATGATCAGGTGGTGACATTAATGGTACCTACTTTTCTAGACACATGGTCACTTCAGTGGTGGTCACATCTAATATATGGCTATAGATATGATAGATTTATTTTTCTCTGTGTACTGCTATTTTGTGTGTAATCGAGTCTGCTTTTTTGCAACTGACAGGGGAGCAGTATAATTTCACCATTTTTGTTCCCCCCTCAGAAATACATTTATCTCACTTAATACTATAGTCTGGAGAAACTTCGATGATTTCTCCAACACAGAGCACTTCCTGCTAGTATGAAAAAGTTGATGACACCATAATGTTTGGACCTGGGGAGCAGGAAGAGGCATACTTGTTTATGTCCTGTGTAAGTTACTAGGTGGGATAAGAGGCAACGTTTTTGTTAGTCAGCTTGACCATGAAAGAAGTGGTTTGCTTTGTTGTAATGTGTTTGTTTTCCCACGAGTGTTGGCAGAGAAGTCAGTCCTGGTAGATTATGTGGGTGTTGAGAGGCAGAGCACAGGTACCCTTTTTGGCTATCATGGGTTTTGGCTAAAGCAGTGTGTGCCCAGGGTCAGTGTTTTCATGGTTGCCTTCCTGATTCCTAAATTATGGAAGGGATGGTGGTGTGGTCTGTAAAGAGAAAGTCAGGCAGAGATTCCTTGGGTTCTCAACTTCCTGGCCATGGTAGAAATTGCAGCTTGGGAATCAGTTTTGAGGATTATTCTAGGAATCATTTCTGGGAGGCCAGTCTGGAGCTTACTTCTCTGTGCCTTAGAACTGTTTTATAAGGATTCAGTTTTCACTACTAAATCCCTTTCGCATTAACTAGCAAACTTGGCTCCTGCCATCTGCCATTACACTTTAATTGCTACAGGATCTGGACATACAAGCCATACACATATGTTAGGAGTAAAAGTAGGTCTGGAATTCTGTTTCATCCAAATGGTGTTTTATCCAAATTCTTTTTTTAAATCATCTTTACCTCTCTGTGGCATTCCCTCTCCCGCTCCTTTCTCCCTGTGTTAGAATCTACATGATGAACATGACACAATTAACTCATCACTGAGCTACAGCCTGATAAATCCTAATTCAGAACATGGGTAAAGATTTATGGAGCACCTGGCTTAGATGAGGAACAGAAGAATGTCCTTCTGTTTATCTCCAAATCTAAGTCTTTTTAATCCTGCTTCCTAGGGCTGTGTGCTTAAAAATACCTATCAATGGCTGTCACTTGTACACACAAATATAGAGAACTGGAAAAATTACCATAGTCAAATACTTGATTTTGTTTACCTCTCTGAAGGCTGGAGATGTGGAATTAGAAGAAAGAAAACCACATATAGGCAAATGATTCTTTTAAAGAAGGGCCACCCTGACGATTAGTAATCATGATCTAATCAATGCCTTCTGGACATAAATAATCCTATTAATCATTCCTCTTCCTTGGAGAATATTTTAGGAAGATAAAGAGAAGGGAGCTAAAACCTTTTCTACTCTAATATGAGACTTATATAATACAATATACTCTCTTTAATAAGGTGCACAAATATATTTTTTCAAGTCATAGGAAATTATGGAGAAGTATCAGTGACAAAACTTTATAGGATGCGAATTAATTCTTCCTTTGATTTAGTTGTGTACTACCTGGAATAAATTTTAACTAGGGACAATTTTTATCTAGTGTTTATTTCTTTCTAGGTATTATGTCTGGCTTTCCTCTTAAAAACTCTGGGATTTGTATGTTTTCTCTACTTTATAGATAATGCTATTGGGTTAGGGCAATTATGAAACTTATCTAGGGAACAGAATTGTTGACTTAGAAGGAAGAGGGCAGATAAACGTAATCAGTATTTAATACACGGATTGGCTCCATGGTATTGAAAATTTGATGTGTAAAATGCAAGGTCTTAGACTGCTAAAAGTTTGGGAGTGTAAGATGGATTTAGTAAGACTGGAGACTATAAATGGATATTGTTATTTCTGTGAGAATCCAAAGTTCTAGTTAATTATCTTAAGGTTATATAAATCATTGCAACATGTAATTTTCTTAATTGATTTAGGCAAAGTTTTCTATGCAGCTTCTTTATACAAAGAAACATTTATATTTGCTTTATTCATATAAACAATCATAGTTTTGGAAGACCATGAATAAAAAATTCATACCTCCTTTGCACCAAGTTGGCAAAGATTGATTCAAGAGTGGAATTATATTTGAAGCACTTTGTGCTTTTCTGATCCAGTGAAGACTTTGAGGATGATGATATTTGGATTTTCTGGCTCTCCCTCCTACTTAGCTTTATGACCATATTTAGTCTCTGAATGGAAACGAAAAGCAATAGTGGATTTTTTGAGAATGGAAGAATATTGGTCTGGAAAATGTGCCTATATATTTACAGTGGAGAAGAAAACATTTAAGAGGAAAATGGAATTCAAGACAAGAAAAAAAAGTGTGAGGAATATATATTTGGCTTTGTTATTATCTATTTGTAAAACATTATTCACAAATTTAAATTACAAAGTCTGTAAGATTTCTTGGGGAACTCTATTTAGTCATGTCTACTTCACTGATGAACCTAGGGAAATTGGTACTGCAGGATTTTTGTGACCTCAAAAAGAACCTTCACCTTCCACTTCTTCATTTCCTACACTAGATAGGCGTATGATACCTTATCAGCCAAATATATTGCATATTTAAGTGCAAGTCCTCTTTTTTAAAAATATATCAAAAAAATGCCTGTGACTTTGGTGGCCTGGAGTGTGAAAATGCCACAGTTTTCTATTTATAAAAGATTGTATGAAAGCTTTTTTTCAAAGTGCTAATTATAAATAAGGTGAACTTGTTGCCATAGTTTTTCTTCAGATGCCCAGCAAGTAGTTGATGTGCCGCTTCTATTTTCTTTGAGGTAATAGATCACTAAGAAATTAACTTAGTGCGAAAATCATCATTTATTCAATATACTTACTTGGCAAACTTATTTCAAGTTTCAAGATGTAATGTAACAGTTGTTTGTCTATAGCATTGTTCTTTTTTTTTTTTTAAAGATTTTATTCATTTATTTGACAGACGGATATCACAAGCAGGCAGAGAAGCAGGAAGAGAGAGAAGGAAGCAGGATCCCCACCCAGCAGAGAGCCCGATGCGGGGCTCGATCCCAGGACCCCGGGATCAGGACCCAAGACGAAAGCAGAGGCCCAACCCACTGAGCCACCCAGGTGCCCCAAAGATATATTTATTTTAATTTTATTATATTATATATTATATTGTAAATATAATATTTTTACAAATAAATAAATAAAGTATATATAAACATCCAAGGAACTGAATGTTAATAAATAAATGTTATTAATATTAACATTATTAATCATTTTTATGTTTATATGATAAAAGTCAAAATGTATTTGTGTCTTTACTTTGTACTTCCTCCCTTAATGAACAAAAGAAAAATAATAAAAGACAATTATATAGTGTTTTATAGTACACGTAAAATTATTAGCAAAGTGTCAAATCTACTATATTTATATTGTCTAGGATACACTAATGTCATTTCTCTGAAGAATGAACCAAACTGAGTGCACCTACTCTTAGTTCTTTGTCTATTTAGCAACATCTCACCTATAGATTCAGGGGATACTAAAATATGATGACATCAGTAAGAATTTAGACTCATGATTTGTAGTAACAAACCGGTTAGTAACCCACACTTTCACAATGGAAGTTTAACTTTCTAAGTTGTAGAATATTCTAAGTATCTAGAAATAGAAAGAGACAAAAGGAAGAAGCAGGAAGTCAACATTTGTTACCTAAAATAAATCTAATATTTAATCTATAAATACATCTGAGCTTTTAAATCCTTCCAAAGATGAAAAAGTCACACATTAAAACAGGGTAATATTACTGCTTTCAATTTTAAATACACATGAGCATATAGATTCTCTAGAAAAAAAGTGAATTAGGAAATGTCATAAGCAAGCTATGGGTGAGCCCTGCAATCCTACTTAACAGACAAACTAGGATAATTTGCATTCTCTGTCAGTCTAGCTCAGTGTGCCTCTGGGCCTGTCTCAGCAGTGGCAGTCATGTGAGGAGGACCATTTAGATGCAACATTTACTTTGGCACAGGTTTGGTTCCACACTCAGGTTTTCCTCCAGATGGGCTATCTCCATGCACACATAGGTTTTCCTCTTAATTCAACTACTGAAATTAGGGACAATCTCTGCAAGAGCACTTGGGCAATAAGAGAGCCAGCAGGAGCAGAAGTGGGTATCAGCAAGACTTTTTCCCTTTGCACTTGCTTTTGAGTGCCTGGATCCTTCTCAAAGAACCTGCCCTACTTTGCAGCTGAGTTCTGACAAATGTAGCTTCAGAATAAATTATTTCTGCCATGGCACTTTGTTGTATCAGCACTGGTCCTATGGTTTGTTAAGAATTTGTGATGAGATACCAAAGAATATATTTTTAAAAGATTTATTTATTCATTTACTTGAGAGAGAGAGAGAGAGGTAGGTGGGGGAAGGGCAGTGGGAGAGAGAGAGAGAATCCCAATCAGACTCCCCACTGAGCAAAGAATATGCATTGATTATTAAGAAGCATCAAATTCCCAACTGAGTTTCCTGAGGTGCAATGCCTGAACTGATTAAAGCGAATGTCTTTATTTTATACTTTTTAAAATGTTATATTATTTTTTTCAGTGTTCCAAGATTCATTGTTTATGCACCACATAACCATGTGCTACATGCAATATGTACCCTCCACAATACCCACCACGAGGCTCATCCAAAACCCCACTCCCCTCCCCTCCAAAACCCACAGTTTGTTTCTCAGAGTCCACAGTCTCTCATGGTTTGTCTCTCCCTCCGATTTCCCCCAACTCACTTCTCTCGTTCTTCCAATGTCCTCCGTGTTATTCCTTATGTTCCACAAGAAACCTGGAGCACCTGGGTGATGCAGTCAGTTAAAGGTCCAACTCTTGGTTTCAGCTCAGGTGGTGATCTCGAGTCTTGAGATCCAGCCTCATGTCAGGCTCCCTGCTCTGTGAGGAGTCTGCTTGAGATTGTCGCTGCCCCTCCTTCTCGTGCTCTCTCTCTGTCTCTCAAATAAATAAATAAATCTTAAAAAAAAAAAAAAAAAAGGAAAACTCCTTTAGGGTGAGAATGGGAATGAAATATCATTGGATTTGAGGGGAACAGTATATCAAGCCCTGGAAAGATGGATTCTAACATATTAAGATCACTATCCAAAAGGATCAGATAAACAAATGGTGATGAAAATAATAATATAGAACAATCCATGGTTAGATAATAAGCAATTGCTACAGAAAATATTGCTCTGAGTTCAGGAATATGAGAGTCTAGTTTGGATTAGGATCTGCAGTAGGCAGAATGATGGCCACCCCAAAATATGCCACTCCTAATTCTAAACCTGTAAGAATGTTATGTCACCTGGCAAAGGAGAATTAAGTTTGCCAACCAGATAAATGTAAAATAAGAACATTATCCTGGATTTTTCAAGTGGATGGAATGTAATCACAAGGATCATTTAATGTGAAATTGTAGAAATCAAAGTCAGAGAGACTTGGGGGATCTTACACTGCTGGCTTTGAAGATGGAGGGAAGGTCACATGTCAAGGACACAGCCAGTTTCTAGGAGCTGGAAATGGCAACTTTGTGAATTCTCCTTGGACCTTCCAGAGGAAACACAGACCCATGAACATTTTTTTTTTCCTTCTTAGTCCATTAATACTATCAAATTCCTGATCTTCAGAATAGAAATATATTCAATTTGTGTTAAGTCCCTAAATTTGTGGCAATTTATTATGGCAGCAATGAGTAGGACAGAGTTAGCCCAGCAGTTTTCTAGCACAGTGTCCTAGAATAAGTACACAGTAAAATATGAATATCCCATGTGTATTTGCTTATAAAAATAATTCTAAGTGATTACAGTTTTGTATAAAGATATCCTGAGAAATAAGTTGTGAAAATGTAGGTTGAATCCCTTGAAAGTAAAGCTAAGAAACTTAGATCTCTTTTAGGTAGTATGGGGAAGTAGAAGGAGCTGTCAAGATATCTTACTTACACTATCCTCTATGGGTATTTTCTCTGAAGACCAACCTGCTTTCATTCCTTTTTTTTTTTTTTTTTAAGATTTTTATTTATTTATTTGACAGACAGAGATCACAAGTAGGCAGAGAGGCAGGCAGGGAAAGAGGAGGAATGGGGCTCCCCGCTGAGCTGGGAACCTGATGCAAGGCTCAATCCCAGGACCCTGGGATCATGACCTGAGCCGAAGGCAGAGGCTTTAACCCACTGAGCCACCCAGGCACTCCTCTTTGTTTTTTTCTTAGTGTAATCCATGTAATTTTGCCTGCCCCTTGTGCTCTAACATTTTCATTTAAGTCACTTGTTATTTCTTCCCTTGGTCCTCCATGGAAAATCTTTAGCTTCTACCATTTATAGGATATAGAGAAAGAAGGTAGGCTTAAAGCAAATGAAAAACAAAAAGAAACAACTACAACAAAACCCCCTCTATATGCATTTAACAATTATGTGTATGGGACAATAACCCAACACACTGGAATCATATACACAGTTATTATTAATGTATGTGGGTTGTTTTTTAAAAGCCTATTTCTTTTCCTACATCCTCCAGATTTTGTATGGGAAAATAAGGGATCATGGGGATGATATTTGAGGATCTTCTAGTATAGTTATAGGTTAAAAGCAAGTATTTCACTAAGTTTTGCATAGATTCCTTGGCATTTGCCGTCAAATGCTCTACCACTGAGCTATACCCCCATTCCTTGGCATTTGTATAGACAATACAAACATTGGTTTTTACAATTAATCTATGTAGCAATTAATAAGATATAAAGTGGGGACGCCTGGGTGGCTCAGTTGGTTAAGCGGCTGCCTTCGGCTCAGGTCATGATCCCAGCGTCCTGGGATCGAGTCCCACATCGGGCTCCTTGCTCGGCAGGGAGCCTGCTTCTCCCTCTGCCTCTGCCTGCCTCTCTGTCTGCCTGTGCTCGCTCTCTCTCTCTCTAACTAATAAATAAATAAAATCTAAAAAAAATTAATAAGATATAAAGTGTTTTTATATTTACTCATTTAATCCTCAAGGCAACCTGAAAAGTTGTATACTGCTGTGATCACCTCCATAGATGGGAAAAGTTTCATGCTGATGCAAATCTGACTATTCTGTCTTTAATCCTGTACTCTCATAAACCGTATGTCATTTCTGCAGTGGCATTCTATAAACTATTTACTTCTTGGAGGCTAGAAGGATAAAGTTTTGGCTAGGAATCATGGATGAATAAGTAGTGGAGGGGTAGAGGTTTTGGCCCTGGCAACTTACCTGCCCTTTCTTGTTTTCTATTTATTTCTCTTTGCCTCAGTTTGCCACCTGGAATCTCCCCCAAGAACTGGTGTGTGTGTGTGTGTGTGTGTGTGTATGGGCATGTGCACTGCTGGAACATAAAAACAAAAAAGAAATGAATATTCCAAGTGGGATAAATACTATCCCTGTGGATGGATTCCAGATTGTTCACACTTTAGAATATGTTTATTTCTTACTGGGGCACTTGATGAATTACCAGGATTTTGTAAAGAGTTGGAATAAAAGCAGTATGTTTTTTTGGGGGTAATTTTTATTCCAATATTTGATATAAAAAAGTTAATTTACCTGGAAACTTACACTGACCTTCCTATTAAAATATACTGTGGAATATAATACCACATTTAAAAAAATATTTATTTATTTGACAGAGAGAGAGAGAGAGAGCACAAATAGGCAGAGCAGCAGGCAGAGGGCTAGGGAGAAACAGGCTCTCACTGAGCAGAGAGCTTGATGCAGGGCTCCATCCCAGGACCCTGAGATCATGACCTAAACCAAAGGCAGAGGCTTTAACCCACTGAGCCATCCAGGCACCCCATATAATACAACATTTTTATTATTTATTTAAATGATAAAGCATGAAAGTTTAAAAAAAATTGCCACTCACAATAGATTATTTCAATGTACATGCCCAGCTCTTCAGGGATAATGCTTACTGTAGCTCAGATGATAGGTTTTTCCCTATGGAAAAGCTGGCATGTTTATTTGTACTTTATAATGCATCTTATTACATTATTATTAGTTCAATACAATATTATTATTTTTATACTCTAGTTTAATACTTGTAATAAAGTGATTAAATACATATGAAGAATTTAGTATGATGACTGGTATGTTCTTCAAAAACAAATACCTATTATATTAACCATTATTGGGGATATTAATACCCTCCTGCTACATTGTAACTGTGCAGGAAAGAGATGAAATGATTGCATGGGACTGAACTCTTAATGCAAACTAATGCTGTATCTTTCTTTCTTTTTTAAATTGAACTTCTTATGTATAAAACAATGTGTGTTCCACAGCTGTTGTTAAGTAACAATTTTTGGATGAATCATGATTTCACATAATATGCATATAATTCACTAAGTTGGAAGGCAGGGACTATTTCTAGTTAAAATAAATTTTGAGTCTATCTCTATCTCCTATGGAGTACAGTGAGGCCCCTTTTACCTTGAGAAGCTAAGTGCACTTTAAATGATTTAAAATAATGTACTCACATGCAAGTACTTTTCTTTAACAGAGGTTGGTGAATCAAGTCACTGTGGTGTCCATATTTGGGCTTGGGTGGGCAATCTCCTAATTCTATAAAACCATAAGAAACATTTTATGTTCCTATGCTTTTTTTCTGAGAAGAGCCAATAAAATTTTCATCAGATTTTTGAGCAAAAAATACATGTTAAGAAGCAGTGCTTGCATTTGGAGCAATTGATCCTGTAACCACATTATGGGGAACTAGGATTTCTCAATATTAAAGTTGGAGAGAAATAAAGAAGAAAGGACAGAAGGTATGAAAGAAGGAAGGGAGGGAGGGAGGAAGCAAGGAAAGAAAGAAGGGATTAATTTATACTGACACTCTAGTAGAGTGAGAAAAATAATTTTATGGATAATTTAATTACTTATTCTATTATGAAATCACTTACTCATCTAGCATTTTGTAAGACTTTAAAAAAAAAATCCTTCAGCAAAAATACATAAAACTCTTACTCCAACAGCATCTCCAATATGCTTTAAGCTTGAAAATGTTGCAACTTACAGTTAATACTTTTTTGATTTATGTACTTAATATAGTTACAGCTTAGCATGCAGTGTTCTGTTGAGATAATCTGACCTAATTTAGGTGAGATATATGAGAGAATATTCTATTCTGATTCAAGTATCAAAGACTAATTTCATGGAGTAGGAAGCACAGCAGAGTTTAAATAATCAGGACTTGGAAATGAAGACATAATGGGAAAAATCACATCATCGATATACAAATATTGTGCATACACAAAAAGTCAAGATGATACTCCACTACAAACAAGAAACTGAAAAGTCTGCTATATTTGGAAAATAAAATAATTTTTATTTACTAGAACTAAAAAAGCATTATTATTTAAATACTACTGTAAAAAGTAATAGGTGATTATGTTTTCTGTCTTTATTTTAATATATTTTTTTCTTTTCTTCCTATATAAATGTTTTGCCATTTTACTCTTAAAAATCATATTCTGGAAGCTGTGAATTTCACACTTGTCATGAGTTTGGGGAATAAAGTAGGCTATAAATCACCTCTATGCAAAACAATTTTTCTTAATTTAATTTTCTTCTTCTTAGAACCCGCTCAGTAATTAGATTAGTGGACTGCTGTGCCCTGGAATAAGTATATGACTATACTGCTTAGCCTAAATTGTTTTGACAACAGGTTTGTAGAACTAGGACACATTAAATTGGGTTTATTTGAACACCAGACGCTTGAATCTTGGAATATCAACTACCCTCCAGTCATTTCCTAAGCCATGTGAGCAAGATCACTGGAAATTCATCATTCCCCCAGAAAGAGGGGGCTTAAGCTGTGTGTCAGACCTTCTGTGCCTTATTCACTTAGCCACACGTGTCTCTGAGATATGGATGCTCTCTTCTGGTTACTCTTGGAAGTACCACTCAGAACCTGGCAACATAACACTCTGTGGTGTAGTTGAAGAGCCTGGGAACAGCATGGAGCCATCGGTCTCTAAGGGTCTCACTGAAATTACATAACTAAAATACCATTCTGTCTTTTCAAACGTATGAACTTGAAAATAGTTATTGAATAACATTTCTATTTATAGTTCCATTGGGAATGCCATGCTCTTAATTGTGTGTATTTCAACAGATGTCTGCATTAAAATGTTGAGGTCTCCAATACAAGTTCCTATAAAGGAAATTCACATGAATATGGTCATTTTCTAACTTGGAGAAGGTAGAATATAAGCAAATTAAGCTTCTCCCTTAAGGAAAAAAAAATATCATCTAATATGTACCATAATAAATATATTAGTATAAATATAAATAGTAACATAATACAATCTTATCAGTACCAACTTTGGTATTTCTTAATCTGTGACAATTTAATCATGAAGTAGCCTACCCTAGTATTAAACTTAGCACCATGAATGGAATAAAGTATTTAAAGCTATGATATGTAACAAAGTAGTGGTATAAAAAATTGACCAAAAAAATTCCTTTAGAGGAAATTTAGTGATATTAAGTTCTCTAAAATTATGATTTTTATAAAGTGTACTTAATAATTATCTGTTGTATACTAATTATAGATTACACCTATCTTATCAGTAAGACAAGTCTCATGGACTGCAAGATTCTATTGTTACTTAAAATATTTAAGCCACTTAAAACTAACTGTATAAACTAGACAACTAACTAGACAACAATAAAACTAAATATACAAACTGTATAGCCACTTAAGCTATTTTTTTTAAAACACCACCACCAGTAAGGCAGGCAATTTCCTAAAGAGTTTTATTTATTTAATGAATAGTAAGCTAAAATTAAACTTAAATAGAATGCTTAAGCATTTGCAAAATTGAAAGTCACATTTGAATCAACCTTAATGATTATTGGGTCTAACAGATTTAGGTGCCGTGTTTTAGTAATATCTTCATGGAAGTTTAATTAGGTATAGTTTTATAGTAACAAAGTTGTTGAGAAAAGTATAGTTTAGAGAAAAGAAATAATTACACGTACCTTTTTACACAATAATTATTCTATTTAATATGTGTTGTGTCATACTATAATATTGTATTTTTTATATTTTTTTATTTTATTATTAACATATGATGTATTATTAGTCCCAGGGGTACAGGTCTGTGAATCTACAGGCTTACACACTTCACAGCACTCATCATAGCACATACCTTCCCCCATGTCCATAACCCAACCACCCTCCCCCTACCCCCTACCCTCAGCAACCCTCAGTTTGTTTTGTGAGATTAAGAGCCTCTTACGGTTTGTCACCCTCCCGATCCCATCTTGTTTCACTTATTCCTACCCCCCAAACCCCCCACTTTGCCTCTCAACTTCCTCGTATTAGGGAAATCATATGATAATTGTTTTTCTCTGATTGACTTATTTTGCTAAGCATAATACCCTCTAGTTCCATTCACATCACTGCAAATGACAAGATTTCACTTCTTTTGATGGCTGCATAGTATTCTATTGTATATATATACCAAATCTTCTTTATCCATTCATTGGTTGACGGACATCTAGGTTCATTCCATAGTTTGGCTATTGTGGACATTGTTGCTATAAACATTCGGGTATACATGCCCCTTCAGATCACTACATTTGTATCTTTAGGGTAAATATCCAGCAGTGCAATTGCTGGGTCATAGGGTAGCTCTACTTTCAACTTTTTGAGGAACCTCCGTGCTGTTTTCCAGAGTGGTTGCACCAGCTTGCATTCCCACCGACAGTGTAGACCGCCAGCATCTGTCATTTCCTGACTTGTTAAATTTAGCTATTCTGACTGGCATGAGATATTGTATTTTAAGAATGACTTCAGAGAATATACATTCACAACTCTTATATGCTTATATGACTACTATCAATATTTATTAAGGAGGTTATATAAATTCTTATTTGGAATTCTTCAGGGAAATGGTTCACTTTTTCTGACATATTCTATGTTATTTCATATTTCATAGTAAAATATATTAATATGATTCCTTTCTTCTGTCCATGCTACCATACAGATTTCAGTCACTCTAAAAATAAAATTGTTTTCAGTATATTTTTCTGTAACTAGCCACACTTATTATTCTAATGATTAATACACAATCTGCGGAAAAAAACAAAAATACTACTGAAGTTATATTTTTCTTCGAGTGCTGTGTTGAAATGTTCTGCAAGTGAATGTCTTACATAAAATGATTTCTGGGTCTATTTAGGAAAGACTTTATAGTCCCTCTCTCTGTGACAAAGATATTGTGTGCTGATAGTTGACTGAATAACAATCTTTTCTATTATCCCTTTCCCACTTTCTCATTACTCAAAAATATTTCGATGTTGTTTTCATTTTCTGCTACAACCTATAGCCCATTGTTAAACATGCATTTGGCAATAGCAACTTTTGTTAGAGGTCTTTATTTTATTTTATTTTTTAGCATGGTGACCTGAATATAATATAGTAAGCCTTCTTTAGAAAAGCCTTATCATTTTTTCCATTTTTCCCATAAGTAAACTATGGGTATTATAATTCCAGAAAAATTATGCTATATTATTAGGCAAATTATACATTGAAAACAAAACAAAACAAAATAAAATGAAAAAATAAAAAACTACAACAGAAAATGCTCATTTATTTGTTTTTTAATTTTTCCAGAATAAATATCTTCTAAGTACATGCTATGGAATCAGGAAGTATCACCATTATACATACTCACTGAAGAGAATATAAAGAATGGGAAATATGATAATGGGTAAAACTGAACATAAAAATGAAACACTAATATAGAATTGAGGTTTTCTGAATAATTACAATCAAAATTCATTATGTAGAACTTGTATCAGGCAGAAATCAACCAGGTTTTCTGACTTAATAAATTTGTTTAATGGAAAATAGGGAGAATAAATTGGGGGAAAAAGTTCAAGAACAGTTTTTCATTCATTATGAATGCCCATCAATATGGCCTAAAAATATTAATCTTCCACACAGGTGGCAAGACTAATCTCCCATAGTTTGATGGAATTTTTATCTCATTGCTTTTTTTTTTTAATTGACAATGAAACACTGAAAATGTAGAATTGAACACCAGTACAATACTTTCCTTTGATGAAGTTTTTGTCCTATTTCTCTGACACTATTTTTCTGAACCAAATTTTCTCCTGAAAAAGAATCACAATATCACTGTCATTATTTAGTTTGTTTGCTTCTTAGCAATAGCACCAACTTTCTTTCTTTTTTTTTTTTTTAAGATTTTTATTTATTTGTCAGAGAGAGAAAAAGAGTACAAGCAGAGAGAGAAGCCAGCAGAGCAGGGAGAGTGAAAAGCAGGCTTCCCACAAGTAGGGAGCCTGCTCCCGGACTCAATCCCTACCACCCCGGGATCCTGACCTGAGCTGGAGGCAGATGCTTAACTGGCTGAGCCACATGGGTGTCCCTGGTAACAACTTTCTAATTCAAAATATACAAGTACCTTTCTTTGCTCTAGTCATTTCATTACTCTTAGCATCTTCTTTATTACAAAATAAAGATGCTCCTTTAAAACTCTTACACACTACTAACAGAATTTTAGATGTGAGAGACAATGTATAGTTTTCTTGTTCCACAAAATTAACATCTAAATCTTGCTTATTCTTTTTTTTGCTCATTTAATTGGTGACACTTTAAATTCTCAAATATAACCAAATAGATGCACTTTGACTCTTAAAAAATATGTCAGGACAAACAAAACAAAGAATGCAACAAAGTAAAAGCAAAACCAAAGAATGATAAACCAAAATGTGCCATAGCCAAAGAATATGTCATCCATAATAAAGTTATATGACCCAAATTTCTTTAGTAAACTCTCCTTATTTTAATAATTTGTTTATCTCAACTGTTTCCTATCTTTGAATCCTTTCTACAACATCATTTCTTATGTTACTCAGTGGACTTTTCATACATTTAGTCCTACTCTGTGGTCAATGACTTGATCACTCTCTTCAATTCCTTATAGGAAGAGAATCCAGCATTTCTCTGATGATCACTCCCACAGGGCTTCCGAATTTGATTTTGCAAGTCCGTACCATTGAACATCTTTCTTCCTTTTGATTTCTTTTTTTCCTCCCTAACTGATTTTTTTCACTACATACTTGTGTTGGGATTGGGAGGAGAGTATGGTATGTGAGCAACATAGATGTGATGTTGAAAATTGAATTAAGAAAGATGCAGACTGGGGCGCCTGGGTTGCTCAGTGGGTTAAGCCTCTGCCTTTGGCTCAGGTAGTGATCCCAGCATCCTGGGATGGAGCCCCATATCAGGCTTCCTGCTTGAGGGGAAGCCTGCTTCTCCCTCTCCCATTCCCCCTGCTTGTATTCCCTCTCTCGCTGTGTCTCTCTATCAAATAAATAAATAAAATCTTAAAAAAAATATGCAGACTTTTATCAAGTTAAAATTATATATAAATTACAACTCAACTTATTTATTTATTTTGCAATATACTTTCCTTTGAGTTGTAATTCTCCTTCCAAGTCTGATATTTATAAAGTACCTGAAACACAATTTTATGTATGTTAGACTATATTCTACTGCTTGAGATTTATCTATTTTATTTCTCTGTATGATCTTTTTTTTATAAATATCATCTGCAAGTGTTTAAAGGATGTTATGTGTTAATAAAGAAGTATCTTGAAAAATAGCTGTTCCAGTCAGAATTCTTTTGGTTGCAAATGACAGAAATCCAAATAAACTAACTGAAGTGGAAAATCGTATTTAATGGAAGATCCTGTGGTGATCACAGAATTAACAGAAAATAAGCAGGAATTATCAAGTGCTGTTATGATTCTCCACCCCTTCCCAATTTCCTCCTCCTCCTCCTCCTTCTTCTTCTTCATGCTGCTTGGTTAAATCATTTCCTACTGCAGTCAGACTTTACCTCTTTCTCCCTGAGTTCTATTACAGTGTACCACATTCCAGGGAAGGATGTGATTTGCCTGGATTGAATCAAAAGTCTATCCAAAATTTTTCCTTTTTCAAAGATTTTATTTATTTATTTGAGAAAGAGAGTGAGAGAACATGCAAGCAGGGTGAAGGGCAGAGGGATAAGCAGACTCCCCACTGGGCAGGGAGCCCAACTCTGGGCTGGATCCTGGGACACAAGGATCCTAACCTGGGCAGAACACAGAAGCTTAATGGCTGAGCCACCTAAGTGCTCCTATCCTAGGTGAATAAGATTCACCTATTCCTGTAGGAATATAGGAAATGATGTACTTGACTGGTCTGGGTCTATTGGGCCAACTTAGTAGCTAGACTGTTAAAGCATTATGACTGGAAGCCCTTTAGGAAAATGTCAATTCGGTGGGGGCAGAAACAGTAGTTTTCAAAGGAATTAGGATTATGTATTACCATAATAAAATGAAAGCAAATTCAGGAGACCTTAGAGTTTCACATTTCCTAACCCTTCCCCTATTTTTAAAGCAGGAAACAATTGATTAAGGCAGAAAATGAGATTGTGAAAAATAATGAAGCAAAAAAAAGTCTAACAATTGTTCATATTATGTATTAATTAGATTGGAGATTGCTTTAAATTTTTTTATTTATTTACTTGACAGAGAGCGAGCAAGAGAGGGCAATGAGTGGGCAGAGGGGATGGGTTGAGAGAGGGGAAATCATACTCTCTGATTAGATGGGGCTTGATCCCAGGACCCCAAGATCATGACCTGAGCTAAAGGCAGACACTTAATCCACTGAGCCACCCAGGCATCCGTAGGTTAGAGATTGCTTTGTGAAACTACTAAATAAATAAAGTTGCTTCTCTATTAACATTTTCTTGCATAGCGCATATGACTTCAAACATATTCTTACTTTAATTTAGAAACAAGAAGGATGACCAAATAAAATATCATGAATTCTCTGCTAAAATCATGACCTTTCTGTGTTGAAAATTTCACAGCTTGTGTCTTTCTCTATCTTCATGTCTAATTAATGGCAAATCTTTTGAAATCATGGCCTCTTGAGCATGACCATAGCCACTTAGTGGAAATTACTGCAGATAACAAGTATTGATAAATATACTTTGGAAGCTTGTGTAGATTGGCTTCCTATATTGAATTACATCTGAGACTTAGATTGGTTAAATCCTCTATCTCAAATTTATGCTTGGACAATAGAACAAATGAAGCAAATGAACAATAATAATAAAAAAAAAACCTTCCATTTACTGTTTTTATACAACTCTAGTGATCCTTAAAAGGTTATAGTTCAAAAAAGAAGCATCTGCTGGTGATACCATTTAAACTTGCAATCAATAGAATTGATTTTTCTTATTTATAATAAGCAAAAGTACACAGGAAAATATGGAACTAAAATTCAAAATCAGATAAGTAGGTTGGTTTGGCCCATTATAGATTCTGATTAATCATCCCTTTCAATATAGTGTGCTTTTGTAAGACAATAAGCGATAAACCCCATTAAGTGCCCTGATCACATATACAGGATGTTTCCTTCCTATTTCAGTAAAGTTAGATTTCTCTTCAAAATATTGACATGGTATTTAGAAAATCTTGGTTAGTCTGCATCATTCAGACATCTAAAAGAAGCTCATTTTGTCTTGTTTGTACAATTTATGAAATCTAATATTTATTCAGAATTTGCCTAACCTTGAGATATCTCATATGGGGGAAAGAAGCAAAACAATTCACCAAAGTGTGTGAAAAAATTATTTATTTATTATAAATTTGCATGAAGGATATTATTTGTAATAATGCTACACTGCCACCTCTTGTGGTGACTCCACGAAAAACAGTTAAATAAACATCATTGGCTGATTGCCATCTCTGGGGCTCCAAAAGATCTCTTGAGGATTCAGGTAAGAGCTGTTTATACAGGTAATTTGTACCTATATAAACAGGCTCCTTGTGGTAACAGAGTGTATCACTTATGAGTGAACTCCATATGAAGAATTAACCAAATATAGCCAATTTCTTCATAGAGGATTTTTTTGAAAAATTATTATGTACTGTGAAGTACATTTTATTCAGAGAATAAAAAACATCAGAATTCAAGTCCTGCATCTGTCATAATTAATATATTGCCATATGTTAATCTTTCTCCATCTTAACCTCAGTTTTTCAATTACTAAAACAAAATTATGCTTTTGTTCTCTAAAAAGCATCAACACTCATTCGTTGTGTGCATAATCCCACAATTCTCTAATTTTGTCATATATACACACTGTGAAGTATATTTTGAAATATTTTTACATATGAACTGTTTTCCAGGCGGTATACTTTATGTTTAGAAATTAGTAATGGGAAAAAAATCCAAAATGATATCCTATGTTTATGTTGCCACCGTCTATTAAAAGGTGAGCAAATTCAATTAGAATTAAATACGTTTGAGGGACGCCTGGGTGGCTCAGTTGGTTGAGCAGCTGCCTTCGGCTCAGGTCATGATTCCAGCGTCCTGGGATTGAGTCCCACATCGGGCTCCTTGCTCAGCGGGGAGCCTGCTTCTCCCTCTGCCTCTGCCTGCCACTCTGTCTGCCTGTGCTCGCTCTCTCTGGCAAATAAATAAATAAAATCATTAAAAAAAAAGAATTAAATACATTTGAAAGTCCAACTACATTACTTTCAATTGTCAACCATGAAAGGCAATTATTAAAGCATTACATTTACTTTAATAAATTTTATAGTATTTTTCCATACAAGGACAGATTTCAAATACCTTTGAAGTTATGTAATCATTAGAAATAAAATTGTTCTTAACAAAGGTCAAATCGCCACAACAAACTTCAGCTGCGATACAAATACGGCCCTAGATCCCTATGACCTTAGGGAAGGCAGAAGCCGAATTAAATGTAGATTCTTTCTGAATTCTAAATTCTTTGAATTCACCTTACGTAATATTTACATAGAAATTCATGATATATTTCAATTTATGCTTTTACAAGTAGGATATATTCTAAAATATATAGTGATTGTTTTTAGTCCATTTACGTAAATGTCAGATTTGGAAGAATTACTAAACTTTTTCTAATTAGGTCTTAACAGAGTTACTTCAATAATCCAATACCATAGATAATTGATTACCTTTATATGTGTGTGTATGTGTGTGTGTGTGTGTGTGAATGTATGTGTCTCTCTAACTTGTGTTTTCAGGACACAAGCACTATTAATCCAAATTTCTACCGCTCCTATGCCAACTACCCATGTTTTTTCACTTCAGTTTTTATTTCTCTATTGAACAATGGCATGATTTCATAATGGCATATATGTGGCAGAAATGCCATCACTCCTCTTTCCCACCCCTCTGCTTGACATCAATAATTAATCATGATAGTTTTCCTTGCTAATCATTACATCTCATTGTATTTATCCACCTCCCGACTGAGTATAAGACAGCCTCTAACCATTGACCAAAAATGGCATGCAAATTGAAATCCACTAGCTGTCTCCAATAATTGTGCTTAATATTGAGAGGTCAAGTTCATTAGTCCATTCCACTTATATTTATTGCATAGCTACTGCATATTAAAGAATTATTCTTGTCACTCTGTATTATTTATCTAAATGTATTTTCATCCTTCAGCATGTCATTTTTACAAAATGAAACCTAATGAAGCAAAAGACACTGTTAAAAATGAAGAGAATATTAAGCCAAAAAAAGGCATAGAAACATGATTGCAAATTCCAATTTTATGAAATACTTTGAGGAAAAATTATCTCTTTTATCTGTCAGCAAATTTATGAAAATATTTGAATGAAGTAAAACGCAAATGCATATATCCAATTGTTCTAATCACTTACGAGTTTTTATTTAAATTAAATTAATTAACATATATTATTTGCTTCAGGGGTACAGGTCTGTGATTTATCAGTCTTATATAATACCCAGTGCTTGTTTATGATTTTTCCTTAAAGACTTTATTTATTTATTTGACACAGAGAGAGGTCACAAGTAGGCAGAGAGGCAGGCAGAGAGAGGGGGAAGCAGGCTCCCCGTTGAGTAGAGAGCCCGACTCGGTGCTCGATCCCAGGACCCTGAGATCAATGACCTGACCTGAAGGCAGAGACTTAACTCACTGAGCCACCCGGAGGCCCCTTGTTTATGATTTATTTATTTATTTTATTTTATTTTTTTACTTTATTTAAGCTTTATTTAAACATATGATGTAACCCCACCACCCTCACCCAACCCCTCTTCCCCCCACCCCCCTCAGTTTGTTTTATGACATTAAGAGTCTCTTTTGGTTTTTCTCCCTCCCGATCCCATCTTCTTTCATTTTTACTTTTCCTAC
>ML108540.1:0-27193 GCA_003697995.1 Taxidea taxus jeffersonii | reverse complement strand
GTAGGAAAAGTAAAAATGAAAGAAGATGGGATCGGGAGGGAGAAAAACCAAAAGAGACTCTTAATGTCACAAAACAAACTGAGGGGGGTGGGGGGAAGAGGGGTTGGGTGAGGGTGGTGGGGTTACATCATATGTTTAAATAAAGCTTAAATAAAGTAAAAAAAAAAAAAACATATTTATTAAGTACCACCTGTGGACCACACAAGGCTTAAGGTACTAAGTGTAGGACACTGAGCAAGTTAAATGTAGTTCCTGCTTTTGTGGAGATTAAATCTCAGTCAGGAAGACAATTTCAAAAGTCTAAGTGCTGTAATAAGACAAGTACGGGATAGATAGCATGGGTGAAGACAATATGACCTACTCAAGCTTAGAAGGATGAAGAAATCTTCCTAGAAGAAATGGTCATTAAATTTTGCTGGAAAATGCCTAAGTGTTAACTAGGCAAAGCAGAGAAATGGGGAAACATTCTGGATCAGTTATGGGCATATACAAACTCCTGGAGGCTAAGAACTAGTTAGATTAAAGAACTAAGGGGCGCCTGGGTGGCTCAGCGGGTTAAAGCCGCTGCCTTCGGCTGGGGTCATGATCCCAGGGTCGTGGGATCAAGCCCCGCATCGGGCTCTCTGCTCTTCGGACAGCCTGCTTCCTCCTCTCTCTCTCTCTGCCTCTCTGCCTACTTGTGATCTCTGTCATGAAATAAATAAATAAAATCTTTAAAAAAAAAAAAAAACTAAAAAGTTAGGTTTTTTTTTTTTTTTAATTTATTTTTTTAAGTGTTCCTAGATTCATTGATTATGCACCAAACCCAGGGCTCTATGCAATACAGGCCCTCCTTAGTACCCACCGCCAGGATAAAAGGTAAGTCTTGCTGGAGTTTAAAGTGGAGAGGTGAAGTGAGAAGAGGTGAGCTGGAGACACAGGACAATGAACAGCAACAACAAAAGAACAGTCCTACAAGTTGTAGTGAAGAGTTTGAACATTACTCCCAAGGAAGCGTGCAAACATTGAAACAAACAGGGCATGACATTATTCACATTTCATTCTAAAAGAGTCTCTCACACTGACTGGCAGATATTATACTGAATAGGTGAAACTGGAGGGCAGCAAAACAAGGGGAGACATGGGACAAAGTCCAGACAAGAGGTTATGGTGGCCTGGATTCCTGGTCATGATGATATTAGGGAAAATGGCAGGTTCCTTGTTGGGGCAGGCAGCCGTGCACGTAGCGGAGTCAGCAATTTTGAGAGAAGCGGGTCTGTGGAGTTAGATGCAGATAGGGGAAGAGCATGAGTTATCAGTTTTTGATGTGGGGGTGTTTGATATATACAACAAATAGAGCCTATTGATAGTTTTAAATACAAAACACATCTATGCTTGTGTATATGTACATCTACATGTCTATATCTCTATGTGATATCTGTATCTATTCTATATCTCTATGTTTTATTTTTGTAATATATGCATATGCTGAAGAAGCATCATACAGGTGAAAAAATTAAGTTTTAGGAGTGGCTACAATTGTCAAAGTGTGGATATGAAGAAGCCTCAAAGTATTATAATATAGTGCCAGAGACACAAGAGATAAATTAAAGAAGTTGAAGTGGGGATTTAAATATATGTTAAATGGAATAGCGAGAAGCCAAGAAAAACTGCTCGAAGTATTCATATGCATCTAACCATGTGTGTTAGCCTAAAAACAAAAAAATAAATAAAATAAAATTATCATTTGACAATATTGCTTTTTAAAGTAACAAGTATGAAGTATGTCCATACAATTGATTATTTGGTGAAATTAATAAATGCACATATTTAATACTCATGGGCTACACTGGCTCATTCAAAATCTTGTCCTTTTAGAGACCAGAGTATGATAACCAAGCACTGAATTCACTATACGTTGAAACAAAATCTGGAATGCTATGGTTTTTCTCTTTTCACAATATCACTGAATCTCTTCTGGTTAGAATGAGAATATATTAAAGTTTGGAATCTATTCCATCAATCACTTGCATAAATAAATATATAATGTTAGGTTTTGAAAATAAGCTGAACTAAAAATATAGGACAACAATCTATGGATGTTTCTAAACAACAATAGCATGCCTGTTTGATTATTTTCACTTTAGTCTAACTAGCAGATGGAATGGAACAAGAATGTAAGGAAAATATAGTAAAGGTCCCTAAACATTTTTACCCCTTTATAATCCACATCTTGAATTTGAACACAGAGATATACTTTAATCCTATTAGGAGCAATATTATACCAACCAAGAAAAGTGATCTTACAGCATCTCATAGTTGTTTTCCTTACATTTCCTGTCATTCAAAATCCTAATTAATGTACCTCAATGTTCTTATTCACAAAGCAGATCCCCAGGTCTACCTGAGAGCTCTAATATCATGAGAAAAATCCTCCAGTCCTATTCTGTCACCCCACTAAAATCTATACTCATTATCACCTCATCCCCTGTCATCCTACTGTGTCAGGGTTGTGAATCCTAGTGATTTTTTTATTCTTGAAATTTTGGGGGAATTCCATATTTTCTGGTCTGTTGCCAAAGAAGCGTGCAAGATAGGAGGATGCTGGGAAGAGAACATGACTGTTGCTGGAGCCGTTGCTACGCAAAATCCAAAATATGCACTTAATCTTCACACTAAACTGGCATTTTTGAGATCACTGTACACCGACTGACCCACAGAAGCTTTGCTAGTGTCAGTATTTACAGCTCTGACTGGCAGTGTCAGAGTCAACAGACACATTCAACCGCATCTAGCAGTGACAAAATAAGCTAGACAGAGGTTAATATAAAATCCCCATTTGTACAGTGATTTATCCTAAAAGTGAAAAGTACCACTTTTTAAAAGTGTCCTAAGTATAAGTTGGAATATTTCTAAAAGTAAAGAGTAAAATTTAAAAAAACAAAAACAAAAACAACTTTTCTCCCCAGAGGCATGGTTGAACAGTAGAGATTTAAAAACTGAGCAGTAGGAAAGTGTCAGCATTTCGTGCTTTGTATCCATCCACTTTAATTGGAATTAGTCGTATATTTAAGCATCTATTTAATAAATACATTATGTCAAGCAATGGATGAAGAACAACGACACCATTTGTCTTCCTCGGTATTGCCTCAACATTCACTTTGCAATTCACTGTGAGTGTGAAACGTAAGTTGTAAAAGAAAAACAATGTTCATTAAATTACATCAAAACCCAGGTTTCTGATTCCTACTCTTTTAGAATTTCAATAGTTATTGCTATTTCTTTTATCTAAATTTGTCCTTAAGAAATAAAACGTCTAAGATAGAGTTGGAGCCCTCTGTGTATCTGCCAGTGCCTCTCTACGCTACTTTACACCAAGGGAACCAGGACCTGAAATTTCTTTTTTTTTTTTTTTTTAAGATTTTACTTATTCATTTGACACACACAGAGAGACAGTGAGAGACAGAGTACAATCAGGGGAAGTGGCTGGCAGGCAGAGGGGAGGGGGAAGCAGGCTTCCCGCTGAGCAAGGAGCCAGATGTGGGGCTCGATCCCAGGACCCTGGGATCATGACCTGAGCTGAAGGCAGGCACTTAACTGACTGAGCCACCCAGGCACCCCTGATCTGGAATTTCTTGCTTCTTATTCTCATACATTTCTTATAACTATGATAAATATCTGAATCCATAAACTGAAGTTTTTGTTTTCATCTTCTGATATCTATTTATAATGATTTGTAATATATACATGTATATGTGTATATATATATCATATACAGTGATTTATAATATATATATTATACATATATAATTGGTTTATATTTTTGTTTTGTTTGAGACTTTGAGTTTTGTTTGAGACTATGAGTTTTGTGTTCTGAAAATTATAAATTAATAAAACTGAATTTAATAAAATTTAATCCTGTGGGGTCCAAACATATTGTTTAAAGTGACTTATTAAGTTTCCGCCACTGAAAACTCTTACAAACTAATGGATGGAATGTAAGTGGGTAAATTTTGAGACAAACTGGTCAGTATATAGTAAAGTTTAACATGTATATATATACATATATGCACACATATATATGTCTTATATATATCTGTATGTCTGTGTCTAAAAAATAAATAAAATATTCAAATATATATTTAAAGATTTCATACATATACATATATGTATATATTTAAATATTTTATTTATTTTATATCTAAATATATTTAAATATATATTTATATTTACTTTATATTTAAATTAAATTTACATTTAAATTAAATAAAATATATTTAATAAATATGAATATATTTAAATAGATATTTAAAGATTTTATACATATACATATATATGTATATGCATACGTATATGTACATATATACACATATATATGTATATATATATTTAAAGATTTTATTTATTTATTAGACACAGAGAGAGAGATCACAAGTAGGCAGAGAGGCAGGCAGAGAGAGAGGGGGAAGCTGGCCCCCTGCTGAGCAGAGAACCCAATGCGGAGCTCCATCCCAAGACCCTGAGATCATGACCTGAGTGGAAGGCAGAGGCTTAACCCACTGAGCCACCCAGGCTCCCCAACATGTATATATTTAACACTAACATTTCCACACATGTAGAAAGGGGGCCACATGATGTGATGAGCACTGGGTGTTACGCGCAACTGATGAATTATTGAACCCTACACCTGAAACTAATGATGTACTATATGTTGGCTAACTGAATTTAAATGAAAAAATAAAAACAAAAACAGAAAATCTCATCCACATGTGCAAAGGAGTCATGTAAGTGACTGTTGAAACAGTTCTTATGATAGCAACATACTGGAAACTTCTCAAATGTCCACCAAAAACAGAATGATTAAACCAGAGTATAATCACATCATGGAGTTTTATAACCCTTTAAAGTAAACCCAAATTATATATGTTAACATGAATAAATGGGTGAAAAAGAGTCCTCACCCCTTGGTTTCTCTCACTTGGAACAGGTGGCTGGGGGCAGGATGAGGAATGGTGACACCTCCCTCCTCCCTGGAGGATAGCCCTCCACTTCTGAGCCAGGAAGGGGAAGGAGTCTTGTGTTCTTGGCTACACCAGCCTGGAGAAGTTTCCATCTCACTGAGCTGGAGCAGGGAGGGAGAAAGCACACCTTGGTTTGAAGAACACAGACTCTTGATTGATTAAAAATTTTCATTTGGTTTTTTGAATAAATGTTTCTTCATTTGCTACTTTGCCCTTGGGACAATTTTCAGAGATGTTAAATATGTGTTTAAAAGACAAATTTGAGGGACGCCTGGGTGGCTCAGTTGGTTAAGCGGCTGCCTTCGGCTCAGGTCATGATCCCAGGGTCGTAGGATCGAGTCCCGCATCGGGCTCCTTGCTCCGCGGGGAGCCTGCTTCTCCCTCTGCCTCTGCCTCTGCCTGCCTCTCTGTCTGCCTGTGCTCGCTCTCTCTCTCTCTCTCTCTCTAACAAATAAATAAAAATAAAATCTTTAAAAAAAATAGAAAAAAATACATAAATAAACAACGAATTTGATTGGGTTTTGTTGAGAGGAATGGGTCTGCAGAGCTCTTTGTGTTGTCACATAGAAGTAGAACTTCTCTATTAGGTCTTAGGTAGATTCCAAGTCTGGTAGGTAGTGTTTTAGCTATTCTTTAATAATGTAAATATATATATTATTTTACATTATATAACATAAATTAATAATAAATCCATAATATAAAGTTTAAATTATGTAATATATATATATTTATAATTGCAACATTATTCATTCTTACCCTCTATTTAGAAGTTTGTGTTTTATTAAAAAAAAGAAGTTTGTGTTTTATTTTATTGTATTATTTAATAGGCTGTAATTTAATGGAATTGAGTTATTTGTTGCCTTCCATTGTAGCGTAGTCTCCTAATTGCTCTTCGCTTATTTGGGGACAATTATTATTATTTTATTTCCCCTGACATTTGAAATCCAAACTCACATTTCTTCCTTACCATAGCACTCATGTTAAGATATCCGATACATGTCCTTTCTTATGAACTCATCTTTGTAAGATCTATATCTAACATTTTAAATATAGGAGTTTTTATTTGTACAAATTGTATCACATTATAAGTGTCTTTGTTTCTTGGCTTTTTACTTAAAGTGTATTTTTATATGTCTGAAACTAATGATGTTCTATGTGTTGGCTAATTAAATTTAAATTAAACTAAAATAATAACAATAACGTATATTTTAGTATCTACTCAAGTTGCCCTACACACACTAGTTTTTCTTTCTAAATATACAGGTAACAAATGCTATTTATCTGTTCTCCTAGAGGTGGACTCCCATTTTCCCTAAAACTCTATTTTAATGGAACTATTCATACAAGTTTGGACCCCAGCCCATACATGGGGGCTGATGGAGGCCTTGATTTCCTTTCAAGGAAAAATTGCCTTTCATCTGGAATTCCAATTATCCTGCAAACTTCCTTACATGTGGTCCATGCTGATGGGAGAGGTGTTCTTTGTTTTAAATCCTGAGTTAGGGGAGCATTATATTGCTTGGGTTTTGATGGTGCACTTCACATGGGCTAAGTAACAGGTTTTACCTTTTTTCAGTGGGCATTAGAAATCTAGATCTCTCCTCCCATATCCAGTCTGGATCTGAAGCCTTCATAGCAGACCACAGAGACACATTTGTCCTTTGTCTTAGGACTTTGTCTTAGTGTGCTCCCTTAATTTGGTACTTGAGGCTATCCATTTCTTTTGAATTAAGCTTTTATTTTAATTGTTGCAATTTATCTAGCATTTCTATTTGTCATAACAGATAAGGGCAAGGTGTGCATCATCTGTGCTTGTCATGTTTCTAAAACTTCCCCACGTATGACTTTCCAAAACTTAATGCATTCACATAGTTGGCAGTTGAGAATTCTAACTAATGAGAACGTATGGTACTGTCGGTACAACAATAGCATGCTACTTAGAATAAAATCAGTTGTCTTTCAAAATTGATCTTTATCCTTTTAAGCAGAATATGCACTACATGCCATAAAACACAATGCAAACTATGCCTCCTGGATTGTAAAATGTGGCAGTATGGTCAACAAGGGAAACAACTATTGATAAAACAGAAAGGCTCATAAAAAGTAAACACTTTATAAAATCAGTTATTTTTTCCTGTGATTAGATGGATAAGAATAAATCAGAGCAAATATTGTATTATAGCTTGGGGGGAAGGAGGAAATGAGATTTTTTAATCAGTATTGCATTTGTTCTTGATTTCTATTTCTTATTTTCTTCCCTCCAAAGCAAAATTAGGATGTCAAATATCATTTCAGAAAGAAAAAAAAAGTCTACATTGTATGCCATGTATCATAATGGTTTATTGTTGGTCTTACGATGTATTTATTAAAGTACAATTGTTGGCAGATCATTTGGAGAATGAGAACACGGAGGAAGTGGGTAAATTTGAAAGATTGCTGCGCTGTTCCGTAGCAATTTTCTGAAGCTGTTTTGACAGGAATATCATTTTAATAGTTTTATTTTCTTGCCAATAATTGCTACTAGCAAGCAGAGGTATGGCAGAAATAGAAGAAAACTAAATATAAGAGTAACATGACCATTTGACTTTCAGAGCTCTGCCTGGCTGTGTCTAGGGTAAGGAAAGAAAACTATGAATGGTTTTTATGTCTCTGAGAGTGCTTAGGGGCTCATTATTATAATATCTCATTTGACTGGAGAGTAAAGCTCATAAGTGTTCATTGTGATTTGCAGAATTTTTTTTTAAACTGAGTTAGGAATACATGCCTTAGAGTTAATTTAAGATGATTTGAGGCCTCAGAAATTCCAGATAAACAAGGTGGCATTTAGAATTTAAGTACTTTAAGACATCATTCCTTAAAATAAAGTTAGGTTCTGTCTAAAAGACATTGTTTCAAAATAGAGGAATTTAACTTAACAATGCTAATCATACTGAGAAACAAATATTCGAGAATATCCTTGGTATCTGAGCGCTTTTGTAACTTCATAAAGTTGAATATTAGAATTTTATTTTGGTTGAAGAATTGTAATAAGCTTTAAAATCAAATCAGTAGGGGCGCCTGGGTGGCTCAGTTGGTTAAAGCCTCTGCCTTCAGTTCAGGTCATGATCTCAGGGTCCTGGGATTGAGCCCCGCATCGGGCTCTCTCCTCAGCGGGAACCTGCTTCCCCCTCTCTCTCTGCCTACTTGTGATCTCTGTCAAATAAATAAATAAAATCTTTAATAAAATAAAATAAAATCAGTCACTTTGTCCTTTCAAAACTAGTTCTATAAAAAAGAAATTAACTACCTATAAATAATGGAAATAAAAATTCTAAATCTCAAATTTGATTTATATAATTATACTTGATTTTTATTGCCAAATAACATATGCATAATAAATGACACAGATTAATTGGAAAGATGGTGCTATTAGGAAAAATGTATATAAAACTCTAAGTGTCTTGCATAGCAAGTCTGTGTGTGTGTGTGTGTGTGTGTGCATGTGTGTGAGAAAGGGAGAGAGAAACAGGATGAACTGTTGGGATACTGTAGTGACTTCATATTTATTATTGATTTCAGGATCACAGAATAGCCTGAAATCATAAGAGCTTATCTGTAGCTCTGAAGCTATCTTGATTAAATTTGTAGTTTCCCGTGTTTGCCATCTCAAAGACTTGCAGGGGCAATGTCTGTATTATTATCCTGATAGTCAAAAACATGTTTTATTTTGTTATTTCTCTGTCTGACTAAAGTGTCTCTTCCTTTAAGATGATTTACTTGGAGTTGTTCCTTTGAGATAAAGAGAACTTGTCAGCATTCTTTTCCCCCACACATGCAGAGACACACATCAAGGGATTTGAGATTGATTTTGGCTACCTCTTTTTGAAAGACATTTAATTTGTTTTTTTTATTTGTTTATTACTTAACCACCTAATTGAGGTTTCTTATTTCTCAAGAAAGACAAGGTCTTAATTTACAGAAGAATTTAGCTGTCCCTTCAGTAAGTTTGCCATTTCTCAATGCCACTGAAAGTTTCTTACACACTCTTTGAATAAATCAACCCAGTGGGAAGGAATAGATAAAACATTGCAATATTATATTAGATATGGGTCTTTACTACTATAGTATAGTAGTTATATTTTTCCTGATTATACTCACAAAATTCCTTTTTAATATTTTGCACTGACTTTTGTAGTAGTTTGGACTTTTTCACTTAATAATATGATTTTGCTAGCTCTTAGTAAACGTTTAATGATCTATAAATTTCGCATTCTTTTCATTTTGTTGTACTTTACTAATTTTTCCTCCACTTTGTTATTTGTTTAGAACTATATGTATCACATGACCCTACCATTTACCTATCTATTAAAAACACATTTTACTGCAATAAATGTCATACAGAAAACTCAATAGTTAATGTAAAAGTTTATATAGATTAGGGAAAATATATCATATTTTCTGAAAGAGAAAAAATAGATTCAATTATATCAGGGCAATACATTCATCAATGGCTCAAATAACGATATATAGTCAAAACGATATAAAATCTATAATCTTGTTTTTACTCTCCATGTAGGTAGATATTTTTATTAGTTTTTATTGTGGTACTGTTTCTATATGAATATAGGAGCAAATATGAATATATCTTCATATTTCTTCTTTCTACACAGCATTGTCATAGCTAATATTTCCTTAATGCTTATTGCTTGTGTAAAACTCTAGTTAATTAATCACCATCTCTAATCTATGAGGTGAGTTCTATGTTATTCCCATTTATTAGAGAAGAAACTGAAGGGAACATTTTAGTAATGTGCCCCAAATAACAATGTTAAGTATGAGATCTGGGTTTGAATCCAGGAAATCTGTCTTCCAAACCTGAAATTTTAATCAACAGGCTCCACTGCAGCAATTATAGAGAAATACCTAGGCTGAAGTGTTAAGATTAACAGTAGACCCATGATCTAAATTCCATCAGATTAGTGCTCATTGATAGAAGAATGGGCAGTGAATTAAAGGTAAGATATTTTGTGTAAATGCTTCTATATACTTGGCTGGTGTTTATAAAGCAATTATATAATGGGAGAACAACACTGACTTTGGTATTTATCCGAGCACACTGCAACTCTGTGATCTAGATCTAGGTACTTAACTTTGCTAAACTTAAATTTCCTGATCTCAACAAAGGAAATAAAAACAGCATATGTCCACCTCATGGTGGTGTTGCAAGGCATAAAAAAAGACCATTCATGTATAGTGCTTAGTCCCGGGCCTGTCATATTCTAATTGCTCATTAAATGGTAGTTCAAATTCTCATTTGTATTAGCAATGACACATGAAATAACTGCATATTCTTCAGGAAAAAACAGCTAATTATTTTTGATAAATCAAACTACATCACTGATGTTAGGTCATTAAAGTAGATGACATATCAATAGATAGATCATCTTTATTGAGCAAAATATCAAATTACCTGTTCACTTCTTTAATTTTTTAAAAATTTTTATTATTTTTAAAAGAGTTTACTTATTTATTTGAGAGAGAGTGTGCCTGCACATGAGTGGGGGAGGGGCAGAGGGAGAAGCAGACTCCTCTCTCTCATTCAGTGGGGAGTCCGATGTGGGGCTCTATCCTAGGACCCTAAGATCATGACCTGAGCTACTGATCCATTTATTTTAGAATGAGACAGAGAGAGCATGTACACATGCCAGCACCTAGGAAGAGGGGTGGAGAGGGAGAGAAGATGAGGGAAAAAATCCCAAACCTGCTCACACGCAGAGCTAGATCTCAGGACCTGAGATCATGACCCTGAGATCATGCCCAAGATAATGATCTGAGCTGAAACCAAGAATCAGATGCTTAACTGACTGAGTCATCCAGGTGCCCCTACCTGTTCACTTCTAATTTTCACCCACATGGTAATTTCAATCTCATGTATGTATATGCTTAAAAGCTGCCTTAGAAAAATCCTACATCATTAGATGGAATTGAGACTAGATTTTTTTTACCTTTCTGATCTTAAAGTAAACAGTAATACATAATGCAGATCACCTGAGAGAACTCATTGACACTCTCTTGCAACAATTCTGTTCCAACAAAGATTTGCAGAACTATATTTGACTTTGACCATTCAACACTAATTCTAGTACCTTTTCAGGTTAGACACTCCAACTGGTCCCATCCCCAACTACGTAAAGTTTTAGCCTCTGAGGTGAAATTTGAGAATTTAAATACATAAATACATACATATCTAATTATATATATATTAGAATTATATAGATACATATATTAGAATGGATTCTTTACATTTATGAATCTCTTGAAGAAAGAAGTTGTATGTTATTTTCTTTTTTTTTTTAACTCTGGGATACAGCAAATAAAAAATGATTGGATGGGTTATTCAAAAAATTCAAAAGTACCAAATTTTTTAAGTATAGTTGGGTACTATAGATAATGAAATTCAATAAATTTTTATCACTCCATATGGTAATCTTTGGAGGCAATTGAAAATGAAATCCTGAGATAGGATTATCTACACAAAGTGACTATCAAAAAATGTAGTTTTACTTTTCATGGGGAATGGCAAAAACTCACTTTCTAATTTAAATATATATGAAAATCATGGCATTTGAATTTGTATTTACTTAGAAGAAAGCAGGACCATAGATGGAAGAGCTGTGTGTATTCAGGCATTTCCATGCCAGAATGCCATTAGTGTGTATATTAGTTATAAGAATATTCTTTTCTCACCTTCTAAATTTTAATTTTTGAATATTTAAATTTACACAATTATCCCTACTAAAGATGACCGGAAATATCTAGTCTAGGTATTTCTTTTACAGATAATTATAACAAAAAATAATTCTAAAATCAATCAACATATAATTCAGGAAGTTGATAGTATCTTAGAACAAGGTCCCTTTCCATTTAGTTTCAATTTCTGCCAAAAAGACATAAGGAAATCCATTTTTCAGATTTCAATCAGTTAGGGAACTAAATCAGTCTCTCTCTCTCTCTTTTATTTTTATTTTTGATTATTCTACAGAGAGGCATAAACTTTCTGCTAACAATTAATTGCACTTAATGTGAAAGTGAGTGGAAAATCACTAATCACCGGTAATCAAAGCTAAGCTACAAATATGGTACTTTATTTACAGAAGGAACGAAAAAAAGAAATAAGAATCACTACAGATGTCATCACAGTTCTCCTTACCTTTGCTTATGAGTGAGTTTTGATGGGGTAAGGGACCACAACATAATGAGTTGGCCTTTCTACCAAGTGAACATTTGTAATATGTGATTTGGAGGCAGGACGATGGGAGAAAGCATAAAACATTTTGATATGTAAGCAGTTTCACCCATCTGTGAGAAAAACAGATGATTTATGAGGCCTGTCTCCCTATAATTAAAGACAACAGACAGACCTGCTGTTTCAGAAGACACAATGATGGCCTAACCCATGGAACTATGAGAAGGCATCAAGTTAATGTAGTTAAAGGAATTAGAGAAGTGTTCAGTATATATTAAGTATATAACACATGTTTATAATAACAATTATAGATATTTTATTGCTGTTGTTTTATTTTATTTGACTGGTAATTTTTTTTTTTTCTTTTGAGTATTGCTTTAGTCTGGCTCTACTTCTTGCTTATCAACTGGAAGACTTGGACTGGCCCAATCTTTAGCCCAAGGACTTAACCACTAAACCAAACCACTGGCCACATCATATAAATTGGTATGCAATTGAATCTTTGGGTATTTCTTGTTTCAAGAAAAGTAAACGAGATGTACTGCTCAGAATTCTGCCCACTGAGAGGATCTCTGTTCACCTTTGTCCTTAATGGAAGGAGTGGGTCCCCTGGTTATTTGGGCCATTTCCTCATGTGTTACCCCTGTAACACATGTTACATGTTAGTCCCTTGTATCTCCCAGCCTGCATCCATGGTCTTATTAAGGGGTTTTCTACAATAGGTTAGCTAAGAAAGGGAAAACACATCTAACTAGATTGCTCTGGCACTATACAGACACCACCTAAAAGTGGGTGGCTGCCCCACTATAGCCCCTTTCCGAGATATCCATCAAAGACTGGTGAGCAGAAATCCTCCCAGTAAATTAATTTGTTTCTTCAGGGCCTACTTGAGTCTGGTCGTGCATATACCATTTCCATTTGACGATGGAGTATTATTGTGCACACGCAATTTTATGGCTTGGTGGGTCAGACAACACCGAGTTCATGTTGAATAGCTCAAGTTGCATAGCAACTTTGTGGCCCATGGCTAAATATGTAGTCACTAAGTCCCTCTAGCAAGTACAAAGGTTTCTTAAAAGGAAAGTATCTGTCTGCAGAGGATGGCAGGGGTACGTTTCAATATCTTGAGGGTCTGCACCGTGATTCACATATAAGAGCCTGCCAAAGGTGAAAAAACAGCATCTCTTTCTGACATTCACACTTCAAGCACCAATGAGTCTGCTGAATAATGTGGCCAAAACAGCTTGCACAGCAGACTGGACCTGCTGCAGAGCTTTCTCTTATTTTAAGCCCACTGAAAACTAACACGCATTTGAATCACTTGGTGCCTAGTGTAGTACAACTAAATGAGGAATATATCGTCTCCAAGGTAAAGGCATCCCCTCGGCTTTGTGCTTCTTTTCCAGCTGTAGGAGGGACAAGATGCAACAATTTATACTTCACCTTAGAAGGGATATCTCAATATGCCCCACACTACAGACTCTACAGAAATCACTGGGATGAAAGTCCCCTGAATTTTTTTTTCATATTTATTTCCCATCCTCTGACAGGCAAATGTCTTACCAATAAGCCTAGAGGAGTTGCTATGTCTTGTTCACTAGGTCCAATCAGCATAATGTGATCAATGCTATGTAATGGATCATTGTGATGTCTTGTGGAAGGGAAAGGCAATTAAATTTCCCATGGACTGGATTATGATATAGGGCTGGGGAGTTGATATATATCTGAGGTAGGACAGTGATAGTCCTGCCAGCTGAAAGCAAACTGCTTCTGGTGGTTTCACTGACAGGCATCAGGACAAAAGCATCTGTCAAATGCATTGCTGTATACCAGGCACCAGGGTATGTGTTAATTTTCTCAAGCAGGGTAACCACATCTGGTACAACACCTGCAGTTAGAACGACCACATGGTTATGTTTATGTCATAACCGACTGTCATTCTCCAAGACCTGTCTGTTTGCTGCACAGCCAAATGGCAAGTTGAGTGAGGATATGGTGGGAATTACCACTCTGCATTCTTCAAGCCCCTGGTAGTGGCACTTTATCTCTGTAAACTCCAGGCATGTGGTATTGCTTTTGGTTTACTTTTTTTTTTTTTTTTTTTTTGGTAAAGCCAGTTCTAGTGGCTTCTACTTAAACCTACCCACCAGAATTTTCCCTCACTCCACAGACCAGAGAATCTATGTTTAGGGATTCTGCCAGTTGCTTTTATGTCTATTCCAAGGATGTATTCCAAAACTGGGGAAACAACCACAGGATTTGGGGACCTTCTGGGCCCACTCTGAGATAGATCTGAGCTAAAATTCCATCAAGCATTTGACTTCTATAAGCCCATATCCTGACTAATGGACCATAGTGACATTTGGGGTCTCCTGGAATTAGTGTCAGTTCAAAATAAGTGCCCAGTATTCCCTGAAAAGTATTATTACTTCCTTTTCCCCAGTGTGCAGGCATCCTGGTAAAAGGACACGTGCCCCTTTAGGGATGTCTGGGAGAAAGCTTGACAGTGTGAAATTTTGGCAGTGTAGTGGAGTCTTAAGTATCCCCTGCCTCCTTATTCAAGCGGTTCTGGGTCTGTAACCTAGTTTTGTCTGGGAATTGACTGAAGGGTTGTGAATTTCTCTATGATTCCAGTTATACTTCTGTTCACTTGACCTAGAACACTTCCACTCACCCAGACTACGGATGAATTTAGTAGACCATTCCTCTATTTCACTTTTAAGGATACCATGGTCAACCAGACACCACAATAGGTCTAGTAGGTCAGGCTGTTCTGATTGCTGCTTTGCCTCTGTTGTCCCTCATGGTAGCCATGTTTACCTTGGTGATGAAGTGCCACTACTTGACACCTGCCACCCCAGGAGCCAACTATCCTCATTACATTTAAGGATCTCAGTTCAGTGGCGGGTTTCCCATTGGAAATTCAGTCTTACAGAGATGAACAACCAGAAATTTCTCTAAGGATATTAAGGCTCTTCTCGCAAATTTATTCCTCACAAATGTGGCAAAAGGTTTATTTCTGGGACACTCCCTGGCTTTTTACCAGGGTGCATAAGCAAGTCTTATATGATAAATGCACTCTAACATTCCAGTCCCCTTAAAGCCTTTGGATCCCTTCTTCTATCCCTGAACTAAATATTGAATCCAGAATCCCTGTTCAGTGGGTTATGCCAATGATTTCAACCTGATCCAACTTTATGTTTCTTCCACCATTATCCTGCATCCTCATTATCACTCCCATACAAATCCCTCAGACTTCTGTCTATCCATGTAAGTTGGAAATTCCAGACTTATTTTGGAACGTAGCACACCTCTTCATGTTTTATACATTTACCTGACATTCAGGTCCTGCTGGGATCAAGTGTTGTTGTAGGTGTAGAAGCAATGAGAGGTGCTGGAAATGGGTTCTGGATAAAAATAAGCAGGATTTTATGAGGGAATTACCTCAGTGGAGACCATTACAGGTTGCTCGGGCAAAGCAGGGTTAACTTCCACAGACAAGGGTGGTAAGACTGCTTCTGCTGTTATAAAGAACTCATCAGAATTTAGGGGTTCAATGTTCCTGGGTTTATCAAGATATTCCCAATGTTCCCATTTCAATTTTCATTTTCTGTTTTTTCCCAGGCAAGTTCTTCATTTTAACAATAGACACCCTAGAAGGTGGGTAATTCAATTTGCACTGTAATTCAGCCCTTTGCAGTCTGAGAATCTAGATTTGGGTTTTAGTAATCTCATTTTTGATACTACAGGAGATAAGGTATTTTTGGTTTTGCTCTTCAGAGAAGACATGCAAAATTTACATCATTTGATATGATGCTTGAGTAGGGAATTGGAAGCCTTGAGCTCATGTTTCCTCCCCCCGACTCCATTTTGTAAAATTCGGTTAGGAACAAGTAGCCAATTTCATTATACTTCTCAGTTTGATAAAAATGTAAGCCAAAGTTCATCTAGAACTTTGTTTCTTATAAGTATTTCATTGGGAGTTACCCAAGGTTGATATTTTGCTTGTCTCTATTTCAAATCATACCATGAATTAATCCATGTTCTCTTGTTACTGAAAATAGTCATCAATACCTCTAAAACTGAGTAGAGAACCAATTCCAAAAATAACCCAAACAATTTAGAAAACACATTCTGAAGATTCTGTTTCTCTAGAACCACTTTCAGTATCGAAATATGTTCTTCAGAGAAACATATGGATGTATGTGGGTGCATGTGTGTATAAAATAAATGTTCTGTTTATAGATATACATGTGTGTATATATATTTGCGTGTATGTATGTGTGTGTATACATATGTATACATATATATATATGTATATATATATATATATATATATTCCCAGTCATGCTTTGTCCTCATGTTCTCTTCTTCCTGTTATGGAACTTAACATCAAGTCTTTCTCAAACACACAGAATTTAAAGTATTGTTTTATCAGGTATTTTAGAAAGAATTTATCTAAAATAATGCATCTCCACAGTTCAGAATTTTAACATCTTTTTTTTAAGATTTATTTTTCAGACAGAGTGAGAGAGAGAGAGCGTGGGGGGATGAGAGAGAGAATGAATCCTTAAGAAGACTGTGCTAAGTAGAGTTAGATCTCATGACCATGAGATCATGACCTAAGCTGAAACCAAGTGTCCAATGTCCAACCCACTGCATCATCCAGGCACCTCTTCTATCATCATCTTTGACAATGAGGCAGTGGGACATTCCAAGAGCAATGCTTTAATACCAAGTGAGTGGCTATCTATTCTACATTATTTGAAAGGGAAACACATATTATGCATGATAGGTCTTTCAACGGTATTAAATAAGTTCCAAGTAAACTTTCTGAGAATTTACCACTTATTTCCATGATTGCTCTGGATCAAATGTAAAACTCTGATTTAAAAAAAAATGTAGAAGATATATGGTCTGAGGCTGAATTTTAAGTGCATGAATGTATTTTACTCTGCCATACTAGGCCTATATATCAATTGATGTGACGTCGTGAAATATCAGCTTAATTTGGGATAGAAGAGCAAATTCAACCTTATTGTTGATGCCTCAGGGATTAATGATACTACATTTTCATTTTGATTCACTTATTTTGATCTTAAATTGTGAGACTCAATTACTAGAGATAAATCCCATCTAGTCTCATTGCATAATTGGTTTTTTGTAAAGTCCATTATCCTAATAATTATACTCTAATTGGCATAACAATGAAATATTCTTATAAGGAACATCAGGAAATAATAACAGTAATTAATAGTAATTAAATCCAGTGCAGCCCATCATAGAGAACAGAGGTTGGAGGTAATTTTAAGAATAAATTTATCTAGTACTTAAGAAGAAATCATAAACAATATGCATTTTTGTTTGTTAGTTTATCTACCCAAGATAAAAATACATTATAATTCACAATAGGGGATTTTTTAATACTTAAATCCATTCTGAGTAATTCAATGAGTAAACATATTAGATAGGTTTGCTTTCATTCATTCATTTAATTCAGCATGCTCACGCATTGAGTTGAATTCTGAGGGAGAAACAACGTATATAAGACACATCCTAAAACATAGGCATCATAAAATTTCAGCAGAAACGGGTTGTAAGATGAGGTTTTCTGATTGAGTATTAGGGTAAAATATAGCATCTGTTGGTGTTAATGGTGGGGATGAGGAGTAGGAATATCCTTTTTACCTATTCCACATTTTCAAGTATGGAGATAGTAAAGATGACATCTGTGTACATCTGTGTTTCTATTTCTTTCATTACTTCCTGTTCCCTGAAACTTCTGGGAAAAAAAGGAATGAATTATCTGAATAAATTAGACGATAAGATTGCATTTTTATAGCCAAACCCGTCTTCTTTTTCTTTTTGGGTTGTTCCTGTCTGCACAAGGCATAATCAGTTCTTCTCCTTCATGCTGCAAATTTTGTACAAGACAAATTCAGCACCTGTGGGGAAGAACTTCCAGTTTGTAGGCATTTTCCATGAATGGGTGGGTATAAAACTATCTAATTTGGGGGTTCAGATTTAGGAGCCCATTAGGTTACAAACCTAAGCTATTTTCTCCAAAAGCTCTGTCATTTGATCTACATCAGTGTTTCTGTTACTTATCGCTATGTATGAAGCCAGCCTGAAATTTAGCGGCTTAAAACAAAAATTTATTTTTTCTCAAAATTCTGTGGATTGACTGGGTTTAGTTTGTTAGTTTTTCTTCTGTATATGGCTTAGCTAAGGTCACTTATGTATGCTGTACTCAAAGGAAATTCAAAGCAAGTCACATTACCTAGTCTGAGGTCAATGTAGGAGGGTATTATACACTGGTATGAATACTAAGATATGTTTTTCGCTGGGAAATACCACAGGACAATCTACCTCAATCTACCTGTTGTATGCCTTTCAGTTGGTTCTGAATTTGAGTGAGGAAGATTCCCTTTCATTAGAGTCTGGAAACACTGACATTCTTTCCAAAACTTCCTTCCTTAGTACTATTTTTTCCCTTTAATGTTTCCTATTTCTAAATAGTATTTGTTTATATTTCCTTTTTTTATTTTTTAAATTAAGCTCCATAGCTAGCATGGTGCCCAGGGAGGGGCTTGATATTGGGACCTGAGCTGAGGTCTAGAGATTGAGTCTTAACTGTCTGAGTCACCCAGGCATCCCTCTTTGTATTTCCTTCATGGTCACTGTCCTTCCCACAATAAGCATGAGTTCTACTTAATTAAGGAGTTATTTTTTCACCAAATATTTATTATTATTTCTTTATGTCTCTAGAGTTGTCATGTTTTAAATGTGCTAATACCATGTTGTGTTTATGTGTGAGAGATTTAGCAATATGCTTCTCATCATTTTATTCAAATCAATCTATCAAGTTCCACTTTAATGTAATCCCTCTGGCACACTGCTTTTCCTCAGAGTCAACTGTAAGAACATAAGTAATACAACATTGAAAAATACCATTTTGTTTGGATTAAGAAGACTAGTATGAAATGCAAAAAAAAAGAGGAAAGGGAAGGGAAGGAAAGGAAAGGGAAAGGGGAAGGGAATGGAAGGGAAGGGGGAAGGAAGAAAGGAGGGAAAGGGAAAAAGAGGGAGGGAGGGAGGGAAGGAGGGGAGGCAGGAAGAAATATTGCAAAATAGGCAAGGTTAAAAAAAGGGGGGGAGGGTCGTCTTAACAAAGCACATGTTATGGCAAACAGGGTAACAACATTAGATTCCACAAACAGATTGGCCCACTTAGTTCTGAACTACTCTATATGGCTAAGAATTCAAGAAAATATATTTTTTTCTTTCCATCAAGTTTTCATAGAGGTAGCATTATCAACACATATAAGACACAAGGACAATGAAAATAACGAGACTTTTCTAGATATGCATTCCAAATATAAACCAAATATGCAGACTAATATACTTAAATGATATCCTAGATCTCTAATATGGAAGACATATTATTTGTATTATTTTTTCAGCATTGGGGCAGTTGTGCACTGCTGTATTCATATTTCTTTATCCTTTGCCATTCATGATCATGTCAAATATATTGATAATAGATAGAAGTACTACTTGGAGAAATGGGATTGAATAAAGATAACTGATTCTTGGAATTCTAGAAACTACAATATATAAATAATAATTGAAGGAGCTTGGTGGCTCAAGGAGAGAATATGAAAAGAAAAAAAATCTGTCTTCAAAAATGTTAAGAATTGCCATATAACATTTTTGAACCTGATTTTCTGTTATTCTAGAAGAGATACCTTAAAATCTGAGAATAATACATGGAGGCAGACTGGAACTCAATGCAATATGAAGCTTTCTGGAAATTAGTTATTCAACAATAAAACTCAATTACAGGCAAGCAGACAGCTTTTCTTCATTAGAATTGTGGAAGTAGATATAGCTACTCTTGAGCAGCTATCGAAGAAATTTTTGCATTGATTGGAGTTTGAACTAGATCAATAAATAAGGTTCTTTCTGACCATTAAATTTTCCTAATGTTTTCCTAATGTTGTCATGATAATCTTTATAAGGATTCATAGTAATTACTCAAATTTAAAGGAAAGAGAAGGTAACATTTATTTCTGATGTTTTAAAGCAAATTAGTAATTAAAATGCCCTGAACTAAGTTTGGTTTTAATATTATTTAGTGTGGTATTATGGCATTTCTCTCTGATTTGTTCCACAATCTCACTGAAAAATAAATGACTTGGTTTGAAGATTCTAGGCATTTTAAACCATAGTATCACTACACATTGGTTCTCTTAGCCAATAATTCTATTCCTATCCACCTTCTCTGTCTTGAAAGAAACTCTTTCTGATTCAACCAAGACCCAAAATATAGCCCTCTGATAAACAAGTATAGTTACTTCTTCCTTTTTGTTCCCTTAGCACTCTCATAATTACTATTAAAGAAGTATGCCCACTGAACTGTAATTATTCCCTTAGATTCCTGTGTTGCTATTCAGATTCTGAGGATCATAAGTCAGGATATGTATCTATGTTTTTGAACCTCTTATACCTTTCCCAATCTCAGAAACATTCATTTGAGGAAGCATTTAGTGAACACTAACCTATTGCCTCACACACTTACTGACGAGTACATCACGAGGGTCAGTAGAGCAACCACATACAGTTGCAGCTGCAATGATTCTCCTCCATATCTATATATGGTACAGATGGTCCCTGACTTACAACGGTTCAATTTACAATTTTTCAAGTTTATGATGGTGTTAAAGCCATATGCGTTGAGTAGAAACCATATGTTGAATTTTGATCTTGATCTTTTCCCAGGCTAGTGTTATGGGGTACAATACTGTTATGATGCTGGGCAGTGGCAGTGAGCCATAGCTTCCAGGCAGCCCAATCATCACAAGGACAAACAACCAACACACTTACAACCATCCTGTGCCCATGCAACCATTCTGTTTTTCATTTGCAGTGCATACCTGATTGATTGAATGAAATTACAGGAGATATTCAACACTTTATTTTAAGATAGGCTTTGAGTTTAATGATTTTTCCCAACCATAGGCTAATATAAGCGTGCTGAGCATGTTTAAATTAGGAAATGCTAAGCTATGATTTTCAGTAGGTTAGGTGTATTAAATTCATGTGCAATTTACAATATTTTCAATTTGCGATGGGTTTATCAGGCTGTAACCCTACAGTAAGTTGAGAAAGATATGTATGTCCCATAGACCAGAATTAAACTGGTAGAATACACTGAATCTGGACCACAGACCATTTTTTGTTTGTTTGGCTTGCAAGTATTTTAAACTACATCCTTTACTAACACTTAAATGCCAAATTTCAAATAATAATCTGGATATCTGATTTTTATTTAAAAGCAGTCACACTATTGTCCTTGCATTTCATCATCCTTGACTCTTTAGACAGAACATATATATATATATATATATATATATATATATATATATATATTTTGATTTGTCATACTTCCCACAACCCCCTTTGTCTCCTGGCCACAAAAGCTAAAAAGCTGTTGACATTTATTGGCCTACAACCAGCAACATAATGCCCACTGTGTTCTTGGTCCTCTTCACACTGGGAGTTTGGAATTCCTGTGACTATTTCCTCTTAAGATGAAATCTGGTGCTTAGCTCTCTAATGTAATAAGAAGGTATATGCCATATGTCTTCTTTCTGCTCAGGATGTATACTTTAAAAAAAATCGGGAAATTTACAGTGATGGAGTGGGAGTAAGATGCAGTGAATAAAGGGTTAATTGCAATGCCTTTATTTATAAAGATGAAAGTCTTCTTTATTTCACACAAATGCTAATACAGCATAAGTAATCCTACCTATCCCATTCCTAAAACAAACACCATTATAATTCCTGAGCTACAAGATGTCAAAGTGGATTCATTCAAACAGTGGTATCATCAGTGGAAAGTACAAACTGACTGACCATATGTTAAAGAAACATCAACAGAAAGAAACACAATACAGAGTTTGGGTATGCAGGCTGTGGTGTCAATTCTAGCTCTGATATAGCTACCCTGATCTAGAACAATTAATGAATCTCTGTGTATCTCAATTTACAAACCATTAAAGTGGGCAATATGATAATACTTATTTCTTAGTGTTTTTGAGGATCATTGAGATAAAATTATTTTAGAGTACCTTGAACGATGCCAGGCAAATTAAAAGGACTCAATAAGTATTAGGGCTGTGTATGTGTGTGTGTGTGTGTGTGTATGAATATTGTACATTAATAGGTAATATTCAATGTTATGTTTTAGTATCAACTTTTCTCAGCTATGTATTTACAGAGTAAAATTTGAAGCGTACATCTTCACAATAAATAAAAAAAATATGACAACTGTTTGGTTGTTTTTAAGCCAATGTTGCACAATTGATGGATGATAAATTTTCAATATTTATACATGGTTGCATCTAAGAGTAAGTTACTTGTATTTTGGGCTTTAACAAAAAGAAATGTATTTCAAATGAAGGCCTTAAATCCCATACTTCACCTGACAGAGTCCGGAATTTAACTCCTAAGAGATTATTGAAGTTCCTCCCAATCTATATATCTGTGTCAGTGCTTAAGGAGTGACTTTCCCTGAGTACTGGCAGAAACTGCAAGTGAAATTTCAAAATAGTATCAAATGACATTTAAAACTATCTTCCTGGGTTACCATAAGGCAGACTTTATAATCCTCACTAGCCTCAGCCAGGAAAAGGCAACTGGACTGAGTTACCTAGAAATTTCTTTCATTACTTGGAATTATTTTTTTTTTATTTTGTTTCTGTTTCTCACTATTAAATTTTCCTTAATATTAAAACCTGAGGTAAAAAGTAATTTCATTTCAACATGGGCACAGATTGGAAATCTACTGCTTAATCTGATAGTCTATATACTGCTCCAGATACAATCTGTACGACCGAGGGGAGTGAGAATGAACATTGACACAGGGCATGTCAAATGATTTTGAGTGGGGTTGATGGCCAGACTAAGATAGGATTTTGTTAATTTTCTGGTACCTGCTTTTGTGATTATTTCCAGATGTCCTTGGAGATTGTAGTTGTTCAAAAATTATTTTGTTGGTAATTTAGTGATATAATTATTTTGTATCAGAATTTTGATACAAACCAAGAACTTTATCAATGAAAAATTGCTTCTTCTTTCCAAAAACTTTATAGGACTCAAGCCACTTGCCGACACTGTTTAAAATTTGGATGTCATATAATTTATCGTTCAAACGGAGACACTTTTGAGAATGAAAGTGTAATTAATAATAACAATAGGAGTATAGGATTAAATCAAACCCCCTCAGGCAAAAGAGGGTATATAGGCTCCCTAATTATAAGAATACTGACCAGCCGTTTTTTTCTTTCAAATAATTTGCTTGTGTCAACAGGTAAAACTTGTTAACACTTTGTTAACCTGTGTTAACAGGTAAAACTTGTGTTAAGAGGTAAAACTTAGAAATAATTCTAAGAATTGCTTTTATAAGACACTTTAAAATGAGGTATTTTTAAAGAAACACTGAAAAAGAGAAGAAAAGCCTGTGGTATTGGTATGGAGTAAAGAGATAGTTTTCCTCTTCACCAGTTACACTGGTGTTGTTCCAGGTGTTAAGCCTGGACCTTAGCCTACCCAAGTCTGGGTTGTCTTCATGCGCGATAATCTCTCCCCACAGTGTCCTATAGCAATAGGATCTGAAGCTAATATAAGTTTATCCTTCTTGACTGGCTCGTTAATGAATATCTTATTCCACCAATTTTCAGATTGGTATAAAAGTAGGCAAAATCTATACGGATTAGTGAATCTGTCCATTTGCTGGATGTTGCTCTTCTGCTGCCTTCTAAAGTATTATTTAACACAACTTGACAGAATTTGCTGGTCAGTTTTTTATATGCACATCTTTTTTTTCTCTGTATGAACCTGTTATGGATCTATGAGTTAATAATTTTATATGCTATACTTTTCTGAGATAATGGTATAGATACAGTTCTGTATCTAAGAATCAATAAAGACCCATCCTTGACATAAATTCCTTTCAGCCGGTTCCTTAATTTTAGTGTGTCTGGGAATCTCATGAGTGCATGTTCAGAAATTATATGTTAGAAATTATGGGGCGCCTGGGTGGCTCAGTTGGTTAGGCGACTGCCTTCGGCTCGGGTTGTGGTCCCGGAGTCCTGGGATCGAGTCCCGCATCAGGCTCCCAGCTCCATGGGGAATCTGCTTCTCCCTCTGACCTTCTCCCCTCTCATGCTCTCACTCTCTCTCTCTCAGATAAATAAATAAAATATTAAAAAAAAAAAAGAAATTATGGGTGGGATCCAAGAACTTAGCTATTTTAACAATGTCTCAGATGATTTTGATGTAGGTAGTTCATTGGCTTTGTTTTTGTGAAACTACTTTGCAATAGATATTGAGAAATAAGAATGCATACAGGTAAATCCCCTGTGAGTTGTTCCTTTGTAAATTCCTATACAAAATTTCTTGATATTTCAGTCAAGATGTTTAATAGACCATTCATGGAGCATTGAGTCCTTTCATGGACTCAGTAAATGTTTCCTGAGAACTCTGCTGGATGCTGGGGTTAGAATGGTACTCCAGAAAAGAGGGTTCATTCCCTCCAAGAATCTAGCATAGATAGACAGGTCAGGCTAGACTGTGAGGACTACAGTGGGATATACATGGTGGGATAGAAGCACATAGAAATATTCTTCACCCAGAAGGAAATTCAGGGAAGTCTTCTCAGAGGAAGTGCCATCTAAACTAAGAACCAAGAGGTAGTAAGATGCAGTTAGATGAAAGGAAAAGAGAGGGCAAAAATGACCATGCACTATCAGCCAGTCTGGGGAACAGAATGATTACACTTCCTAGAGCACAATGTATTTAGCACTGGAGGGCAACAAGGAGGAATGAAGATGAGAAATGTGACTCATGTGGGAAGATATCCTCAGACCATGAAATAACTGGGAAGCAATACCACAGAGTTTGGATTCAATCGGAATTCTTATCCTTAACAACTTTTATTTAGCTCAATGTTCTCTTTAATCAAATTAGTAGCTTTTTTTGTTTCATATGCACACTTTGTTTCCAAATGATTCTGGTGATTTTCCAATAGTTAGAGACTATCATGAGGTTTACTTAAATATTTTAAATACGCCTTTTTTGTAAGTTTGCCATACCAGTTATCTGTATTTTTTAAATAATACTACTTTTAGTTTCTCTAACAAGGTGCCTAAATTTAAAATATTCTATGCTTGTTTTTGTCAATAGTTTCTCTTATTACAAGCATGCTGCTTCTAACTGCATAGATTTCTCTTTGCTGTTTTTCTTATTAAGGATAAACTCAACTGATGAATTCAATACCCCAGTAGCTTTAACGTCATCATTAATTTAATGTCACTCACTCTTCATTTATTAGTGGTCCTAATTTCTCATCAACCCTGAAATATTTGGAGAAGCTGACCTATGATTTTATCCCGGTTGCAGGTATTAATTAATTATTAAGCTTTCTAAGTGCCCTTATGCTTCCCCGACAGCTTTAATATTGTAACAATCTTTACTTGTTTTTTTTTTCCTCCCCTTCACTTGCAGTATTGTTTTAGGTTGGTAAAATTTGGAAAGACACCTTTAGAAAAGTGATGTGCAATTCTCTGAATGTAAACATAAGCTTTCCAAGTTACATTATACTTATATACGTCAAATTTTATTTTAGTTTTTGACTAAAGATACGAAATAACTTGGGCATGTACACTAGATCTGATTCCTAGCTAGTCTATATAAAATGTGATGCCCATCACATTTATTGTTTTCAGCAGAAATTAAATATTATGACCTCCTATAAAAATGCTTATGCATGTGTGGTCCATAGACCACCATATTGCTTAGGACATTGGTTTAACACATACCCATGGAAGCAGAAATTTAGATGTAAGCCTAGCCAACAATATTTTAGTAAAATTAAGTGATTCTTCTTGATATCAAAGTTTAAGAACAGGAATGATTTGGCAGTTAGGTGGTTTAAGAAGTTTTTCTTTTCCACAATATGACATTATATCTATACTTTCAGAGACAGTTGCAAATATGTTTTATATAAAAGGCATATGGAACCAGTTTCTTTTACAGGAATCTACAAATATGATATGGATTCTTATTACCCTGTGTTATTAAAGTGTTACTTCTCTACCATAGAGCAGAAACTGAGCATCCAACATCACTGTAGTCACACACATGCATTCCAGATGGATACAAATTAACTGGGTGGGGTTGTTATTATGTATAAAGATTTGAGAATTATCATGTTGGTCTACAAATTGATTTCTAGCATTATTAAAAGATATTTTTCTATCAAAAATAAGGAAACTGAACACTAAAATTTGCTGCAATTTTCATTATAAAATTAAAGGTTAATTAATCTAAAAAATACTGTATTTTTGTATTGAAATTACCCCTTTTAAAAATTTCATTTTAGGGTATCACACAATAATGTACCAGGAATGTTTACCAACTGGCTCTCAAAAAAAAAAAGCCCTAATTTTTAACGTTGCTTATTTTGTCCATAATCCTATCAGTTCCAAGTTCAGATTACAAATATGATACCACTTTATACAGATTTCAGAAGAGATGCAAATAGTAGCAGATATTTTAGAATATCCAAATCATGTAGATATAATAAATGTAATTAACATAAAGAATATAGATATAGTAAAATGTAATGATATAATTAAGAAACTATGACTTCTGAAATTCTATTATTATTTTCACTATAATTTATATGGTTGACAATTTATATAATTTAACTTCAAAGAATAATAAAATTTAATAACCAGATGGCAAAATCTTTTTTTTGTTAAGATTTTATTTATTTATTTGATACACAAGGGAGAAATCACAAGTAGACAGAGAGGCAGGCAGAGAGAGAGGGGAAAGGAGGCTCTCCGCTGAGCAAAGAGCCTATTGCGGGACTGGATCCTAGGACCCTGAGATCATGACC
>RCUC01157221.1:0-57307 GCA_003697995.1 Taxidea taxus jeffersonii | reverse complement strand
CAGACTCCGTTGACTTTATCATTTTCATTCTGTTCAGTTTTCTCTAGCATTGAGTCTGTTGATCCCATTCCTTCATGAAGCCTCCTTTTTCTTAGCTCTGCCATCATATTCCATCTCTCACTTTCTTCTGTACCACATGCCTCAGAGTAGTATTCTCCAGACTTCTTCCCGCCCTGCCCTTCCCACCCTCTGCCTTCTCCCTGGTGATCAGATCCATCCTTTTGTCTTGAGCTTTCATCTCTTGAATAGTAAGTCCAAAATTTTCAGTTCTAACTTTTTTTTTTTGGAGTTTGGACTCCTTTTTTAACAGTCTGATCTCCCATATACATTTCAAAGTTTAATATGACCCAAAACGACTCTTACTTTTCCTATCTGGTCAGCAAAAATTAATCTTTCTATATTTATCTGTGTGCTATTATCCACCTATGTGAACTCTTAAAAAAAATTCTTATTTCCATTAACCTTTCTCACCAAGTCTTTGTGATTCTGCGTTTAAAATGCCTTTTAGATGCAACTCCTCCCACTTATTTCCCTTTAGTTCAGGCTTTTATCACCATTAACCTGGAGTATAAAAAGCTTCCTAATCAACCTCCCTACTAAGAGTCCCTCTTCTTCTATAAGTCATTTCTGGCATGCTTCCGTAATTATATTTTAAGTATAGACCTGTTAATGTCCCATTACTAATACAAAGACTTCAGTTCACTCACCCCCAGTGGTTCCAGTATCTTTTTTAGCTTCAGGTACAAGTGCTTGATTTTTCAGCCATATTTTCTGCCATCTCCACCCTCCTTTCCCCTAATACTAACATTCTGTACATTCCCTGTGTCCTATTTTTGAGTAATTCTGTTTTTATTCCACAAGACTTTGTTTATGCTATGCCTAGAACACTCCATTTTCCTCCTCTGCCCTCCCCTTACCTACCTGCGCGCACTTGCCGTACCTGTCAAAGTCCAGCTCCAGGAACACGCCGTGAAACCTTTCCAGGGCTGATCAGAAGGAAGAAGCCCCCCTATAGAAATAAAAAATTATTTCTAGTTTTTATTGTGACACTCATCAAATTGATTCACAGTCTCCTGTTTCGTCCTTATGACAGACTATTTCTCTTTCTCATTTATCTTTGTGTATTCAGCATCTAGCCGACTATCTGGCAATGCTTAGATGCTTTTAAAAAAGACTACGCTTAATGAAGAGGAATCTGAAAAATCCTTATTTTTTTCCTGGTTTAGGGTCACCTCAATGCATAATGAACAGTTACAATAGGCATGCTCTCGGATCCCTAGCATTGCAGTGTTCATTTCAAACAGATGACATAGAATGCAACGCAGGTGTTAATGAAAACTTTTCCAGTAAAAGTATCTTTCCTAATAAAAGATTGTGATTTATTTGAGCTCCTCATTTAGAAAGTAAAATCTAAATTAAAAGTATGTTAATGTAATGAATTTGCATGTTGTCTTTTTTGCTTTGTTTCATTGTCCGTAAAATCCTTGGGAGTTTGTTTTGTTCTCAAATGCAGTTGATTATGTCAGGTAGCTAGTCTGTATGGAAAAATCTGAAACCATTGCAGTTAAATGGGTGAAGTTGGTTGCCTGGGAAATCTCTTTAGAAGTTTAATTTTGTATAATTTGCTTATATCAATTTTAGGAACCTGGATTTTTCTAAAGGCCACCAGGGTATTACAGGAGACAAAGAAGGTCAGCAACGACAAATACGGCAGCAGCGCTTGATCTCTATAGGCAAATGGATTGCTGATAATCAGCCGAGGTATTTCTTACCAGATACACTTACACACCCTGCATGTATTTCAGGCTCTGTTTAATGCTCCTATAAACTCTTTAAGTCACAATGTTGGTAACACATCAAATTATGACCCTGGTGATCCTGAGTATATTCCATTTAATCTCTGTTCTCCCCGTTACACTCCCTTGTGTAGAGAAATAGGCTTTATCTCCCCTATTAATCATGGGCTTCTGCTCTAATTTACAAACATCTGCGTAAATCTAACGAACTTGTATGTTCATAGGTCATTTGTATTGACGGGGCATGGTGGTCAGTGTCAGTCAGGACAGCTCACAGTCCGATAAGTTTCTAGTTCTACCACTTCCCTAAGTGTGTGTCCTTGGGATCTTCCCAGTTGATTATCACCTTTCCAAAGTTAGTAACTGTTTCATATTCATTTCTTTATTCAGGCTCCTGTCACACTGCAGCACTTAAATGGTTGCATGTTTGAATGAACTTAGTCCTTTTGAACTCTAGTTCTTTTTTTTTTTTTTTTAAGATTTTTATTTATTTATTAGTTAGAGAGAGAGAGAGAGCGAGCACAGGCAGACAGAGAGGCAGGCAGAGGCAGAGGGAGAAGCAGGCTCCCTGCCGAGCAAGGAGCCCGATGTGGGACTCGATCCCAGGACGCTGGGATCATGACCTGAGCCGAAGGCAGCCGCTTAACCAACTGAGCCACCCAGGCGTCCCTGAACTCTAGTTCTTATACCTATAAAATAGGAATTAGAGATTGCCACTGCAAGGGCCTAGTCTAGTGCCTCGTACTTAAGACATGCTCAGTAAATGTAACTGTAATTAGTAGAATACATTAAAAGGGCATGGGAATGTTATGGGAATGCCAAGCGATATTGAGAATCCAAATTTTTCTGAAGCTGATTTTTATGTTACATAAAAAGGGATATGTTATACTGTGAAACCCCACTGTCTCCAAGTCTTTGGGACTGGGGATGTACTGACTGTTGGGGCCATATGCAGTTCCAGTGTTAGTGTTTTTTAGGTTTGTGGTTTTCTTATATGGATTTATTTTTACTTTTTTAGGCTGATTCAGTGTGAAAATGAGGTAGGGAAATTGTTGTTTATCACAGAAATCCCAGAGTTAATACTGGAAGACCCCAGTGAAGCCAAAGAGAACCTCATTCTGCAAGAACCATCCATGATAGAGTCCCTGGCTGCAGACGGGAACCCAGGACTGAAATCAGTGCTGTCCACGGGCCGTAATCTAAGCAACAACTGTGACCCAGGAGAGAAGCCAATGGTCACCTTCAAAGAGAACATTAAGCCGCGAGAAGTGAACAGAGACCAAGGAAGAAGTTTTCCTCCCAAAGAGGTGAGAAGGGACTATAGCAAAGGAATTACTGTAACTAAGAATGATGGAAAGAAGGACAACAGCAAGAGGAAAACAGAAACCAAGAAATGCACCTTAGAAAAGTTACAGGAAACAGGAAAGCAGAGTGTGGCAGTGCAGGTAAGCTGTATTTGAACTATAACGCAGGTAGAGGAAGGCTCACACAAAAGGCAAGATTTTTCATTTTGTTCCTAAAGCCTTGAGACTTGGCTCTCCTGGAAGCGTGAATGCATTCTTTGAATGCCGCATAGTAAGGTCACGTAAGAGCTATGGTAGGTGGTTACTCCATCAACTCTTGGAAATTGTAATGTGAGTGAAAAAAATCTCAACTTGATTTGACATTTTTGTCAATCCTCTCCAATTTAAGTGGTTTGAAATGACCAGTTGCAGACCTATTAACTATATGAAGAATTCTGTTTTCTTTGGAAAGTGTAACTGCCATTTGTTAATGTTATATTGGGAATTTTTTTAAACATCCAGTAGAACCAAGAATATATCAAGGCTTACAGTTTATTGTTTTCTCCTTAATTCACTGTAAGAAATAAAAGATATTCTTGGAAAAAGATGAGGCTCTTTTTCTTGGTGTTTATACCTGTCCCAACCAGTAGCATTATGTCACTTCAGTGTTATCCTGACTCATGGGAATTTGTAAAGCAAGAATTTAAGTCTCTTGCTGGGGAGAGGTAAACACTGCTCAGTTATTTGTGACTCTGTTTTTCTTAAACCTTTCCAAAGAGATACAGATTATTACATATAAACAAAAGGTCTTTGCTCTGTGGTTTCACTAATACCATTAATGTTTAAACAAAGACCTAAGTAGCCATTTGATTTTTAGCACATTTTGGCAAATGTATTTGTTTGCAGTAGGCATGAGGACCCTTACGTTACTGAAGGCTGCTTGCAAATTAATAGTGCCTTCAGTGTATTTCACCTCTAGAGTTTTTTTTGGGAAACAGAGAAATAACATAAAGTTGTATTTTGAGAGTAGTAGTAGAAGGAGAAACAGAAAATCCTGGTAGAAATTGAGAAAAGGCATGTGGGGAGAGAGGTGCTGGGGAAAAGCAAAGAACAAACCAGTGAACGATGAAGCCAAAGGACCAGTGCTGAGACCAGGACTGAGTCCAGTATTTCGTGCCTGCTCTGTCTCCTCCTCTGCAGCTGCCTCCCTACAAGAGCCAGACTGAAGTCTCCTTTCTGGCCTCCCTTCCCTCTTAAATCTGCTTCTAATGATTAAAGAAAGCCTGACAGGAGTCAGTATATCACCACTCTCTGTACCTCATCCTAAGGTCTTCGTGAATGTCACCTGTTTTCCTTCATTTTACTCATTTTGAGCAACGTATATGACATCATATTCTCTGTAGCTCCTTGTGTAGGATCTTGGGGCCTGTTCCTTACTGCTGAAAGTAGTTCTGAAGGGGTGTCCACGTGGAGGGGGTGCCTAACTGGTATGCTTAAGGCTGCCCAGAAGAAATTAAACTGAGGCCCAAAGTATGTCCCCTGTGGGTTAATAGTCATAATTCATATATTTTGTTTAATGAACTCTAAGTACAAAGGCCCCTGGGGCCCATAATAGGTGGCTTAAGATTATAGGCAAGTTTTTTAACCTGTTGGCAAGACATGTCTCATTTGTAAAACAAGTGAGCTCTCAGGTCCTTTCTGTATGTAGTATTTTTATGATTTTGTGAAAGGAAAATTAGACTAATAAAACTGAGCCCTTACATCTTTTTTTTTTTTTTTTTAAGATTTTATTTATTTATCTGACAGATAGAGACCACAGGTAGGCAGAGAGGAAGGGAAGCAGGCTTCCCGCTGAGCAGAGAGCCCGATGTGGGGCTCGATCCCAGGACCCTGAGATCATGACCTGAGCTGAAGGCAGAGGCTTTAACCCACTGAGCCACCCAGGTGCCCCAGCCCTTACATCTTTTATTGACAAATAATCTGTTTTGATTTTTCCCATTTTTAATTTAGGTGAATTTAAATACCTTCATAGGCTTTTTTTTTTTTTTTTTGACATAGTGGGTTTTAAATACTTTCTTAGAGTGGGTGCTTCTTTTTGACACATTTGAGTTTCAGATTATTATAATGTTGCTTCTGTTGGTCATAGGTAAAATCCCAGACAGAACTAAGAAAGACTCCCGTGTCTGAAGCCAGGAAAACACCTGTAACTCAAACCCCAAGTCAAGCAAGTAACTCCCAGTTCATCCCCATTCATCACCCTGGAGCCTTCCCTCCTCTTCCCAGCCGGCCAGGTAAATACACATTTTATACTTTGTTCTACTTAATCTCATCTGCATGTGAGTTTCTGCTCATTAATTGAGTAATTCATACTCTACTGGAGTTAGATTACTAAACCATAATGTTGAAAGGTAGAAGGAAGTCCTCTTTTCTCTAATGCTTATGAAGTTATTTTTAGCCATTTCTCTAGTTTATTTACAAATGCATGTTTGTTACCATGAAAGAATTCCCATCACTAAACCTAGCATTTAAGAGACCACTTTTAGAATACTCCAGTTGCCTCAGTGGGTAGAAGTAGCAGTCCCCACTACTTTAATTTAATTCTTTTTTTTTTTTTTTAAGATTTCATTTAATTATTTGTGTGTGTGTGAGAGAGAGAGAGAGCGAGCGAGCACAGGCAGACAGAGTGGCAGGCAGAGGCAGAGGGAGAAGCAGGCTCCTTGCCGAGCAAGGAGCCCGATGTGGGACTCGATCCCAGGACGCTGGGATCATGACCTGAGCCGAAGGCAGCTGCTTAACCAACTGAGCCACCCAGGCGTCCCCTTTAATTTAATTCTTGAAATCAAGTTAAAGATTGATGTTTGATCATTCTCACTTGCTGGTTGATCCCTGTTCTTATATAATTTATTAGAGGACTCTTCTCTACCCTACCCCATGTCCCCTATAGATGACTTATTTTTGCGTTTCTTTTGCTAAATGCCTTTAGAACTAAAGCCGCTGTGTTCTTCTATTTTGAAGGGTTCCCGCCCCCCACATATGTTATTCCCCCTCCTGTGGCATTTTCTATGGGCTCAGGTTACACCTTCCCAGCTGGTGTTTCTGTCCCAGGAACCTTTCTTCAGCCTACAGCTCACTCTCCAGCAGGAAACCAGGTGCAAGCTGGGAAACAGTCCCACATTCCTTACAGCCAGCAACGGCCCTCTGGACCAGGGCCAATGAACCAGGGACCTCAACAACCACAGCCACCTTCCCAGCAACCCCTTACATCTCTACCAGCTCAGCCAACAGCACAGTCTACAAACCAGTTGCAGGTTCAAGCTCTGGCTCAGCAACAATCCCCCACAAAAGCTGTGCCGGCTTTGGGGAAAAGCCCTCCTCACCACTCTGGATTCCAGCAGGTAAGTTACAGTGGTGTGCACTGTGCAGCTGAAATAAGGAGGGAAGGCTGAAGTTACTCAGTGTTCGGTTAATTAGAAATACTGCTTAAGCTTTCAGATGTTTTTGCTGTGTAAGGATTATGGAAATGCAAAAATGCTCCTTTTGCTGTTGAGGAAAGTTCAAATGTTTTCCCCTCTGTTGTAAAGGAGACTAGATCTTAAGTACCATTCTTTGCTGCTACTTGTCAGCTTTGTAGAAAAGGACTTTGTGTAAATAATTCTCTCCTATTTGAACATAAACTCCAGAATGGAAATAGAATCATAATCTTGGTGAGGTGTTAAGGATAGGATAGGATACCATTCTTTTTTTTTTTTTTTTTTTTAAGATTTTATTTATTTATTTGACAGACAAAGATCACAGGTAGGCAGAGAGGCAGGCAGAGAGAGAGAGGAAGCAGGCTCCCCGCTGAGCAGAGAGCCCGATGCGGGGCTCGATCCCAGGACCCTGAGATCATGACCTGAGCCGAAGGCAGAGGCTTTAACCCACTGAGCCACCCAGGCGCCCCGATAGGATACCATTCTTAAAAATGGCAACTTGAGGCAGGAAGGAGGGAAACACACACACACATACACTCATTTGTTCATTAATGTCATGAATAATTGAATTGAAAGAGAACATGAGTTCAGTGCCCATCATATGTTCCCAGAAAGCTCTGTGTATTAAAACACCCAAAGGGTAAAGGGCTGCTGAGTTTTGTTGGTTGTAAGATCCCTCATGTTCATTCTGTGATTTCCTGAGTATTGAACGTAACGTTGCATTTTATCCTCCTCTTGACAACAAGCATCTCTTTTTCAGTATCAACAGGCAGATGCCTCCAAACAGCTGTGGAATCCCCCTCAGGTTCAAGGCCCATTAGGGAAAATCATGCCTGTGAAACAGTCCTACTACCTTCAGTCCCAAGACCCCATAAAACTGTTTGAGCCGTCATTGCAACCTCCTGTAATGCAGCAGCAGCCTCTAGAGAAAAAAATGAAGCCTTTTCCCATGGAGCCATATAACCATAATCCCTCAGAAGTCAAGGTCCCAGAGTTCTACTGGGATTCTTCTTACAGCATGGCTGATAACAGAGCTGTAATGGCCCAGCAAGCAAATATGGACCGCAGGGGCAAACGGTCACCGGGAGTCTTCCGTCCAGAGCAGGACCCTGTGCCCAGGATGCCATTTGAGGTGTGTGTCCTTTCCTGTCACCAGACACAACAGAACTAGGTCTGGGGCTGCATATTTTGACTTTCTCAAGTAGGCATTTATAAACGCTGCTCTGATTCATGAGTGCTCTAGCAAGCTGCGGAGTGACCGGTGTGGCTCTTGGTTCCCCCCTCACAATCGCACAGTGTGATCTGATCTGGGGGAGTGGAAGAATTCCGTTACTGATGTGGACTTGTGATGGTCTGGCAGAGAGATGGTGCAGAAATCTCTAACACAGCATGCTAGAGAATTCTGAAACAAAGCTCCTCTCAGTTGGGCTGAATCATCTAAGTTTAAAAATAGGTTTACTGCGTATTTAAACAAATTGCTTTCTGAGAGGAACAAAGTCAGCTGGTTATCTTTGATAGTGGAGTTCCCCTTCCTTTCTCTCTTAATTCATGAGAAACAGGTGTGCTTGTAATTTTTAAAAGAGCTGTTTCTCTGTTAGCCCAAGATAGGCTAATCCCCTTGCTCCCGCTGCGTTGGTTTACTCACAAGTCTCGTTAACCTTTTATGTTCTGCTCCCTGTTTGTGGTTTGTGCTTCTTTTGTCTTGCTGTTTCACACCCTTGTCCTTGTGTCACTCCACTTTTATTTCAGAGCCTTTTCTTCCTTGCGTAGTACTGTCTGCTGTAATTCTCCTTGACTTGAGTTGCTTCCATCCCCCTAATCATGCTACTGCTCCTTTGTGCTTTTGTCATCCCTTATTGCATCTCACTGTGATCCTTTCTGTCACTAGGACCCCAAGGGCTCCCCTCTGCTTCCTCCGGACCTGTTAAAGAGTCTGGCTGCCTTGGAGGAAGAGGAAGAGCTGATTTTTTCTAACCCTCCTGATCTTTACCCAGCTTTGCTGGGGCCTCTCGCCTCTCTTCCTGGACGGAGCCTCTTTGTATGTATTTGACGTAATTCTCCTTGCTCTAACCCCAGCTTCTTTCCTGAGATTTTGGAGTCCTTGGAATAGATGGTTTCTTTTTTTCTGGAGCTTTCCTTATTTATCAGATTGTACCATTTGTTTCCTTACTGCCCAGACTAGCCTTCAAATGGTAGTAGAACATGGGAAAACATTTCTGACTCCATAGCTGTAAATTTCAGAGTCACAGCTTTGTCGTACGTGTTATCCAGAAGCATCCTTCAGGGCTGGCCACAGAGGATGCAATGCTGGCAAATTAACTTACTTTTTAGGTGGCACTTCCATCTGAACCCAGGAATTTCAAGGGTTGTTTGATACTGCTTAGGAGCAGTGAGATTTTTCCTCATGTACCCAAAACATGAAATGAAATATGTTCTAGATTTTTTAGTGACATTATTGAACGGTATGTGGCTCTTTTCTGTTTGGTTAACTGAGAGCCCTGATCTAAATTCAGAGCAAGATTTCATAAACAGAATGAGTAAAAATGAAGAGAATTCTATTTATAAACATTGTTGGCGTGCCATAGATGTGTGAATACAGAGGTAAATAACTAGGATGGTATGAAATTGATTAGTGGTATCTTTTAAAAATAGCCCTCTAGAAATCACTCTGCATTTCAAAGGATGGCATTCGGTATTGTTGTCCGTATTTACATTATATCTTGCTGAAGTGGGGGAACATGAGAAGACCGATGCTATGACGCTTCCGCCTCCCTTTACTCCTGATCTTAACAAAACATAGAACAATTCTGACTTTTACCTTTTTGCTGTTTTTTATGAGGCAAGAAAACATTCGTAAGATTAAAATACATTAATTTTGGTATTAGGAGAAATAAATTGTGTGGCTCTCAGAACAGAAGCTGCCCGTCCCTGGCACTTGAAGCTCCCGTAAGAATTTGCCTGGGTGAGTGGCCAAAGAGGCCTCCCACTCCCCCCCCAAGTTAGAGAAATAAAAGATCCCCTAGAAACTTCATCAACTACAAGAGTGCAGTGACAGCCCCTCAGGGTTGTGGAAAACCTAACTGCGAAACTGTGGGCTCCGTGTGTTTGCCTTTCTTGCTGCTTCTCCGCTGGTGTGGTTTGAGGGCCAGGGGGCAGTGCCTCGCTCTGCAGTCCTTTGCTACTGCCTCACTTCCTGCTCTGCTTGTCCCTCCTCCACTCCACGCCCAGCTGATGGTGGAACAAGTGTGCCTGGAGGGGAAGTGTTTTAGAGTAGGGGTTTTTTTTCATGTTCACACACAAAAAACCTAAACTGTAATCCTTTCTGTATTTAACACCATTAATGATATAATGTGTGTGAAAGTGCCTTGCGTGCACTTAGGTGTTTAGTAAATGCTTTGTTGATCAACTGTTCAATGACAGTGAGCCTCAGAGATTCAGCTTTTTTTCCTTCCTGGTCATTTTCTTAGGGCCAGTAAATGTAAATTCAACTTTAGCAACTATTTTAATATGTACCGCAGATAGGTCTGCTTAGGAACCACGTTGACAAACCCAGTTCAGTTGTCAGAATGGATTTGAAAGGCTTTCAGTCATTACTGTGAGTGTTTTAAAGTTGGGGGAGGGGGTGGGAGGGACACGGACTGCCAGATCAGCTCAGCATCTTGTTTTGAGAGTATTTTAAATGCAACTCTTGCTAAGTGTATTCCCGAAGGTTCCTGCTAATGAACACTCAGAACTGGCATTTTTCAGGGTCCCTGGTCCCTGCCAGGGTATCTGTGCTAGATGAGAAGTATTCATCCAGGGGCATTGTGTCTGACTTGCCTATGGCACCTGGCACTTAGCTGGCGTCATGGTACTAACATTTAGTTCACATCTTTGAAGTCTTACATTTGTACATGATGGGTATGTACAAGTATGCTTAAATGGTGGTCTTCTGCTAGATTGTTTAGAATCTTAAGATTAATATTAAGCAAATGGAAGGCATAATTTAACTACCTTTTTTTCCGGGACTGTGAAGAAATCCTTGTTGGAGAAGCCCTCGGAGCTCATGTCCCATTCCTCCTCTTTCTTGTCCCTCACCGGATTTTCTCTCAATCAGGTGGGTAGATGGTGCTTTTATAGTAGGCTAGTGTATCCTTTCCCATTCTATTTCTGTCCCCCTATTTTTCTCTTCCTTTCTCTTCCATGTATTGGAGTCTTCCAGACATTTTATTTTATCCTCTGTCCCTCTGATTTGGGTATATGAGATACATGTATGTTTTAAGTTTGAACCCTTGAACTTCTCATTAATACAGAAATCCTTAGGGCTCTGTTGTCCAGCCAAGTGAACTTTTCATACTTTTAAATCTGGGTGGTTTACATAGATTGAGGGAAAGCAAATTAGGGGAAAATGAATTTAATAGGAAAACCAGAAGAAACTGAGATAAAAGCCTTCAAAATTTGTCTTGTTAAGAAAAGCTCAATATACTTAAGATGCTTAAGCATCCAAGAACATGAACATTACATTTTCTTAAATCTCTCTCATTGGAGTGAGTTTATAACTTGGTTTTGTCATTGTCTTTCAGGAAAGATACCCAAATAACAGCGTGTTCAATGAGGTATATGGGAAAAACCTGACAACCAGCTCCAAAACAGAACTTAATCCTTCGCTGGCCCCCCAGGAGACATCACTGTACTCCCTCTTTGAAGGGACCCCCTGGTCTCCATCACTTCCTGCCAGTTCAGGTATTGACTAGTCTTTAAATTACAGGCCTTACATTTCCTACTCACTGTGACTGACGATGATTTAGCATGATTTTGTGATTATAAATGTTAGTTCTTTTTTTAGTTTCTGAAAGAAAATAGGAAGAAAGCCTAATGAGCCAGTTCACATAATAAGTGCCACTGAAAAGGCTTTTTTATATCCTCAGTAACCAGCAGAGTTGTAAGAGAGAAAAATATGGGTTCTATCTTAAGATTTCCAGCTGTTCTTTGGGTTTTTTTTGTTTTGTTTTTGTTTTTGTTTTAAGATCTTATTTATTTATTTGACAGAGAGCAGAAGTAGGCAGAGAGGCAGGCAGAGAGTGGGAGCCTGCCCAGCGGAGAGCCCAGTGCGGGGCTCGATCCCAAGACCCCGGGATCATGACCTGAGCTGAAGGCAGACGCTTTAACCCACTGAGCCATCCAGGCGCCCCTGTTCTTTAGCTTTTGTTTATAGATACTCATTTTTTGCAGGAAAAGTTGCACTCTTTAAAGTAGATTTTTAAAAAATCTCTATTTTATAAGTGGAGTTTGATTTCATAGTAATTTTTAAGATTAGGCAATTCTCTTTCTGGTAGAGAGGACCAGTAGATACTTACCTGAAACAGGCATGCCAGAATAGTGCATGCATAAAACTGTTTGGTTTTGCTTGTTTTTTTTTTAAAGCAAGGACCATGCCGTAGATATGTGCAGTAAGACAAACTGGCACATCCGGCAGAGTCCCTTTGAGGGCCCTGATTCTGCCTTTCTCCCAAAGCCCTGTAGTTATCTTTAGTAGAATTTAAGTGAGCAGATCTGTAGGAAACTTTAGTTCTTGTTTGTGAAACATCTCTTAATGTCTTGTGTTGCTGTGATTTAATAGATCATTCAACACCAGCCAGCCAGTCTCCTCATTCCTCTAACCCAAGCAGCCTGCCAAGCTCCCCTCCAACACACAACCATAATTCTGTCCCATTCTCCAACTTTGGACCCATTGGAACTCCAGATAACAGGGATAGGAGAACTGCAGATCGGTGGAAAACTGATAAGCCAGGTGAGATCCAGACTTCATTGCCTAGTGAAAGTGAATCACTTACTGTGCCCGTCTCTGGTGTTTGGTATTTGGTGATGACGGAACATCTTGAACTCTCTCTTTGCACCCTTAGCCATGGGTGGGTTTGGCATTGACTATCTCTCAGCGACATCATCCTCTGAGAGCAGTTGGCATCAGGCCAGCACTCCAAGTGGCACCTGGACAGGCCATGGCCCCTCCATGGAGGATTCCTCTGCTGTCCTCATGGAAAGCCTAAAGGTAAGTGAGTTTTGGGAACAGGAACCACGAGAGATGTGGTTCTGCTTTTGTTCCTGTAAATAGCCAGGCTTAGTCCCTAAACCCTTAGAGTTGATCAGTTCATAGCACGTGTCTAGCAAAGTCCTAGAAACATGGTGTACCTTACAAGATTCTTGAATAGGAGTGTTGTTTTTTAATTTGTGAACTCACTAGTGATAAAGAATTTTGTCTTCAAGAGGGGCAGAGAAAAGGTTTTAGTTGCATTGCAACGTTAAGACAGTTCTGATTCATTTAGGAATGTTTGATTTAAGCCTTTTGTGAACACATAAAAGAAAGGTATCTAATTTTAGAGATGTTTTGTTTGCCTAAAATCTTTATTGTAAATATTCTGTGGTCCCACGTGGCACTGAGTTTTAATAAAAAGTATTTCACCTTTTCTGGTTTAAAATCTTAGTGGAACTAACTGGTCTTGAAGACAGTCTTACAACAGCTTTGTCTAATAGCTGGGTGCTTTAGGGGCAGGGATCTTGGGACACATATGCCTTTATATTTGGCGAGGATTGAGAAACAAATCCCTTTCAGACGTCTGGGCATTTGATCTCTGCTGACAAGCTCTGGGCTGTTTTTCAGTCTATCTGGTCCAGTTCCATGATGCATCCTGGACCTTCCGCTCTGGAGCAGCTGTTAATGCAGCAGAAGCAGAAACAGCAGCGGGGACAAGGCACCATGAACCCTCCACACTGAGGCCAGAGTGGCAACCCTGGGAATGAAGGCTCCATAAACCATGGCATGTTGGGTTTGCAGGACTGGCCCATACAGTCCCCTGCAGGTGGCAGCCCTCTTTTCTGTTTCTTGCTGTTGAGAGGGTGTAAGCGTTCCACCGGCACGCTGAGTGTGCACGAAATGTCCGCAGTGCAACAAAAAGAAAAAATCATCGGGAACTCTCCGTCCCCCTGGGGCCTTCCGGAGGGAGAGAGGAGCTGCTGTCTGTCTCACTCAGTTACCTGATATCACCGCCTCTCACCTTCTCCATCGTGCATGTCCCCAGCCACAAGGGAAGTGAAAGCTGAGAAGGGGAGGCAGATGGGAGAAGCCAATGGGAACTTCTCAGTCCTTTTTTCCTCTTTGGGGAATAAAATAGGAATCCATTAATGATTGCTTTGCTGACTGAGAATGTAGTTGAAATTATTCCTGAACATCTTTTATTATTGTTATTACTCTCAGTAGTAAGATATCACACTGAATTCTTCCACACACAGATGTGCTTCTTCTAGTCAGTGTGTAGCAAGGAAAGCCCCGTCCACTGCTCCTGTGAGAGGTTGGTGGTGACAGGATGGGGAAGCTGACCTCTTCAGCCAGTGGAAGTGTTCCGTGAGGGAGCATCCAAGGCCTCAACTTTCACTCAGAAGGTTCTGGCAGGCCCCCTTCTGGCCTGGAGACTGCAGCAGGAGATGCCCTTCACTCTGTAGGTGCTCGAGCCCCAATCGAGGACGCAGTGTGGGTGGCGGTGCTGGGCTGGACTGGCAGATGACTGCTGTAGGACTTTAAATTAATGTTTTTGATTCCTGTACATTTGACAGTAGCGTAGCAAGCAGTCTCACAGAAGGCAGGCTGGTCCATTCGTGGCCTGACCCATTTTAATAGGTAGAAGCTTTCAGTGTGGTTATTTTTTGTTTGATTGGGTTTTGTGACCCCCATCCTGCTTACCACCCACCACCTCTTGTCCCTACCTCCATCCCTTTCCTACCCTATGCTGTCTGCTAGTAATTGTTTCTGTTCCTAATGTGTACAACATCTCGCCAAGAAGCAACAGCATGGGGTCCGGCAGTTGGGCCCAATGGACAGTCTGAGGAGGAAGGAAGCAGTGGCGTCTGCATAGTGCACAACGGGCCAGGCCCCTGCCCAGCTGCGTCCCCCGACCTCCACTTTCAGAGTGAAATTCAAGGCAACGAGGACACGTGTGCGGCATGCACAGAAGAAAACAACGAAGTCCATTCTGGGAAAGGCGAAAGAAAGGAAGATAAACTTTTATTTGGTATTTATTAGAAGGAAAGAGGACTGAAAATTTTCTTGTGTAGAAACAGAAGGACAGCATTTCTGTTAGTTCCTGGAAAAGTAATATTTTAAGGGGAAATTATGGAAACAATCTAAATGTCCAATTGCTGTGCTAGTGGTAAGGTCTGTTTCTGGGAGGTCTCTCGTGTGTGTGTGTGTGTGTGTGTGTGTGTGTGTGCGTGTCTGCGTGTTTGCGCGTTTGCGCGCGTGCGCACTCAGCTGCTCTCCCTGGGGCAGGGGGAGTGTGCGTGAGTGTGTGGAGTCAGTGTGGGACTTACAAACTGGAAGACAGCTGCAGAGCAAAGCACATCCAGGAGCCCCAGTTGTCATTCAAGTCTGGGCAACCCCAGCAATGGAAGGGGTGAGATTAATGCTCGTTGCTCTTCAGAGAGAGTGGTTGGAGCCCCGTATGCTTACATTATTGCTCTTTAAGTTTGACATGGTGTTTGGGGTTTTTTGTTGTTGTTTTTTTTGTTCTTCTTGTTGTTCTGAAAGGTCTCAAAGGGTGAAGCCCCCCCACCCAATGGCAATATGCAACCCTTTGTGCTTCTCTCCAGCCCCCTTCCCCGTGTCTGCCTCTCTTCCATCCCCTCCCTTCAAGCCTTCCTCCCCACTACCTTGACCCACTTTGTGTGTTTGAGCTCTGCATTCAGGCAGCTGCGACATTCCAGGGTTTGAGCTGTCCCTGATTCTCGCACCCTAGATGAGCTAGCCAGGCTCACGGTCTCACCCCTGGTACTGCCCACATCCCATACAGCCCTGTTTCTGCATGAGAATTTGGTGTTTGGAATGATTTCTGACTCTTGGGGCGGGGTTTCTCGCCTTACCATCCTCAGTGTGGAGTAATGAGGCGGGAGAGGAGAATCTTCATCAGAAACTGGTTTTGTGTAGTAAACTTTCTCTTGTGTTTGTTTTTTTGTTTTGTTTTGTTTTGTTTTTTGTTTTGTTTTGGTCTGTCTGTGCAAGACCTGCAGCTGCTGAAATCAGCTTTGCCTTTAATTAAACCAGGTTCTCTCCAACCAGATCTATGTGTACGTTGTTTCTTTTCTAACCTCCAAGAATATCCTACTTAAAAAAAAAAAACCAAAAAAAAAACAAGTACTTATCACGACCTGTACCCCTGAAGCAAATAATACATTATATGTTAATAAAAACAAAAACAAAAAACCAAGTATTTAAACTACTTATATAAGTCATCTAGGAGAAAGCAGAGATGGTCAGAAATTGAATATGCTTCAGGGTTATTTGTGCTTTTAGTAGCATTCCAAACCAGTGTATATTTTTATGGAAAGGGATGGGTAGAAAGAAACTGATTGTCAAAACTCTTTTATCTAATAAATAAAGATTGGCTTATGCAAGGAAGTTAACAACCCTCCATTTGTATCCCCTATTTTTACTGTCAGTGGGACAATGCGGGGATAGTTTCTCTTTCTGGTCTAAAAATCACGAAGTCTGGTTAGCCCCAACAGTAATTAGTGTTCTTAGCTTTGAGGCTGCATTTCTTATTGTTGTGTCTGAAGTTTCCAGTAGTGGCCTGCTGGGCTTGCGGCAGCCGGTTGGAGGTCAGTGCCACAGCCTGCCAGTCTGTGTGTTCACGCTGGTCAGCAAGCCTCTCACTGCTGTGTTGATTCCGTCTACACTTCCATTTCCTGACTACTCTTCACAAGCACCCGTACACTCGAATGGTTACAGAGCCATACATACTGTACAAGAAGGAGGGAGGGAGGGAAAGGAAGGCCGGTTCTAAAGTCTAATATTTGTTAACTCCACGTTAACCCTAAAAAACCAAGCCATCTGGTTAAATGACAACCAAAATAAAACCGTAGCATTCTATCACGTGTATCAGTCCATCTTAGAAAATGGTAACCAGCAGGATGGTCCTGACCAAGCGGCTTCCTGAATGTGGCTTCTTTGCGTCACTCAGGTGATAGTGGCCCATATTCAGTATTGAACTCTTAACAAATGTCCCTCCCTGAGAAGGTAGGAAGGGATGTTATTCTAGGGTTTTAATTCTCTATGGAATTGAAAACTAAGTCTAGATTCTGTTCAAGCAATGAGACTTTGAGTAAGGGAAAGTTAATTTTGCGTGTGTCTGCCATCTGAATGACCCGTAAATTTACTTCAGGCTCTAGGAGGAGTCTGCGACTGTTGTGGTACAGGAATAGGGGTATTGAGTTTTTTATTGAGGTCTCACGTATAGAAGCGCACCAGTAATCAGTATACAGCTCGGTGAGCTTTTACAAAGTGAACACATTTGGGTAGCCAGAACTCCAAGCAAGAAACATCAGCACCCTAGAAGACTCCCTCATGCCCTTCCAGACATTTCCACCCACCCACTAGGGTCATCATCGTGATAAGTCTTTACATCATTGTGTAATAGGTTAAACTTTCAGTGGGAAAAGTAGATTAGTTAACCCTTCCGCACAGCGATGCCTCCTTACAGTGTACTGCAGGTGCATGCCAAACCTCACGAGTGATCATAGTTACTTTTCTCCAACTTTGTAGGTTTTGGAATGTCCTAGACTCCTCTAGGAGAGCTTTCCAAATCTGTAGTTGCGTGTTCTTCAACAAACGCTTTGGGGAAGATGCCAGTCTTCCCTTTGCACTCTCCTTCCAGCCAGTCTTCATTCACTGATAAAAGGAAACGTGTACATCAAATTCTAAAACCAGTGCAGGAGAATTATGTCAGCTGGATGTCCCACACAGATCTTCGGTGGCCCTTCACCCCCAACTGCGCTAACAGGGAAAAATCTGTTGGAAAGTGATTTGAGAGAAGAGTGAACATAGGACATCCACCGTCTTCCTGGTTTCTGTCTTATAATGGAGGAGTAAAATACAGAAAATCAGTTAGATTTTTCCAAAGTTGCCAGGAAAAAAAAAGTTGCCAGAAAAATAAGATGAAAGAAATTAAACAATACATCTTAAGATAGGATATTTTTTAATAACAGAAGAGTTTTATCTGATCTATGTTAGGAATCTTTATTCTGATTACATGCAGAGGACATGCCATTAATTAGATACAGTTCATCTTTGGGGCACATGGGTGGCCCAGTCAATTAAGCATCCAACTCTTGATTTCGGCTCAGGTCATAATCTCAGGGTTGTGAGATTGAGTGAGTCCTGCATCCAGCTCTGCACTGAGCGTGGAGGCTGCTTAAGATTCTCTCTCTCCAAGACACCTGGGTTGCTAAGTCCCTTAAGCATTTGCCTTTGGCTCAAGGTCATGATCCCAGGATCCGGGAATCAAGTCCTACCTGGGGATCCCCCTGCTTGTTCTCCCAAGCTCACTCTCTCTGGCAAATAAATAAATACAATCTTTAAAAAAAAAAATTCCCTCCCTCCCTCCTCTCTCCTCTCCCTCTGCACCTACCCCTGTTCACTCTCTCTCAAAAAAAAATAAAAAAAAAAAAAAACAGTTGGTCTTTGAACAATACAAGTTTGAACTGTGAGGGTGCACTTATGCACGGATTTTTAGATACAGCAATGTGCTGCAAAAGTATTTTCCTTATGATTTATTTTCTTTTTAAGATTGATTTATTTTAGAGAGAGAGCATGGCAGGGGTGAGCAGAGGGAGAGAAAACTAGGAAGACTCCCCACAGAGCATGGACCCCACCCAAGACAGGGCTAGATCCCAGGACCCTGAGATCATGACCTCAGCTGAAATCAAGAGTCAGACAGTAAGGAATATGCCACCTTTTTTCTCTCCCTATGTACCCAGAAGGTTTTTCTGTGATCTCACCCCATCCTCACCGCACCCCACAAACACCGGACAGTGTAGCTGGTTGGTTGATATTGACACTTAAAGAAATGGTGCTGGGAGTTACTAAGTCTTACTGTCCCCTGTTAGAAGATAGGCACAGCCAGGGCACCCTGCTTCTTTATTTCATTACTCATATTTTGAGTTAATTGCCATGCGATTGTATACTCTCTACCCCATTAACTTTAAAATCTGATTTCTTAATCTGTTGGATTTTCTGTCATAATTGGTAATAGTGTTTGTTTTCACTACTCTGCATTGCTAATGCATATTTCTGCTGTTTGAACAAAGCTTTTGATGGGACTCTTGAAGTAGAGAAATAAGATTATGTCAAACTGTGAGTTAGAATGGTGCTTCTCACCCTTGGGAGACCAGTATCACACCGGAAGCTGTTAGAAATGCAAACTTGTGGGCCCCACCCCAGACCTGAATCAGAATCTGGTTGCTGGGCCAGGAATTTTATTTAACTCTCAAAAGGGTGCTTGGGCATTCTGAAGTTGGAGAAGAGCTAAATTAGAACTCTCTACTTAATACTGTTTCAGCTTTTAGTGTGTTTGATTGCTAACAGGATCAGGAAAGTCACCAGAGACACAAAGCAATGTTGAGTAGCTTCTTGTCAGGCAAAATCTACCCACTTCTCTCATCTTTAGAAAGTACATCAATTCAAAGAACTATGGTTTACAGAAAAGTAACCTATGGCTTGGTGCAAAGACAAAATGACTCCAGCCACCTTCCAATCGGCTCACTCTGGGAATGAGAAAGCATGGCTTACAAAACAACTATCTTTTTTCTTTTTTTTCTTTAAAGATTTTATTTATTTACTCGAGAGACAGCGAGAGAGAGCACAAAGGGCCAGGGGGCTGGGAGAGGGACCCCGGGATCATGACCTGAGCCAAAGGCAGACACTTAACCCACTGAGCCACCCAGGCCCACCTGAAACAGTCATCTTTAATGATCAAAATGTCAGCTGAGTCCATCATTTGTTGCTTCCTTCCCCGCTGGAGCAACAGATGGAAAGGCTGAGCGCTCCGTTCTGCTCCCTCCCCCTGAAACTAGGAAGGAGATTGAAACCACTGGCTAAAGTTTGGCTTGTAGGTTATTAAAGTTTCTTCCTCTCTCCCCTTGGACTTATTGCTGCCACATGGAAATTAGTTTCTATGATCCAGCAGTAGTACCTACCCATTGATATGATCTGGATTATGTCCCCTTCCTGAAACTCCAGGTCTTCTGGCTGGGTGGCCTCATAACTGAAGAGTGCTACCACTTGGCCTCCTTCCTGAAGCTGTAGTTCTGTTGTCTGCTTATTAGCTTCAGATTTTTCACTTTCCTTGGGGTCATCTGGAAAGCCTTGGTCACCCTGAAATAATAAAGGACCTGTTAGTTTTCCCAACTTTGCGGCCAGTGAACATTGAACATCCCTAAAGGAATCCGTGAAACGTCAGCGTAGCACCTGGGATATAAACTCACAAAGGCCAAGCGTGTGATCAGTCCCTAGCACAGACCCAACATTTACTTTAGGAACACAGGATGGTTGGATAAATGAACCCAAAAGGTCTGCAGGACCATAGGTGGTCTTAAAATCTTACAGAAATTTACATGAATCCTGAAAAAAGAATAGGTACTACTGCCACTGCACCGCAAATGGAAAAACAAGAGATGGAGTCACAGGTAACGGACAGAACCCACAGTCAAACCTGGTTTCTAACTCTGAATCTAACACCCTCTCCCCAGCACCCACAACGCTAGGGACCTCATTAGAAATGTACATTTCTGGCCCCATCCCAAACCCATTAAATCATAAACTTGCTGCACGTCGGGCCCAGCAATCTGCATTTTAACAAGCCCTCTAGGTGAGTCTCATACTTGCTAAAGTTTGAGAAACCCTGCGGAGCGTCATGTTGTCTTTCTCAGGCCATGAAAAGCGTTGCTTTCTGATACATGTTTTAAGTACACACCTTAGTTACCATTGTGGTGGTTTTTGATCCACAAATGTTGAAGAGAAAAAGGATGTAGTTTTCTAGAAAAGTGAATCATAGGATTTAACAAACCCATATTAGAAACGCTGTGAGGTTAAGTGCTGTACTGAGTGTTCAAAGTTCTTACTTCCTAATGTTGTGTGTTCCAGCCCTGGCAGGTTCCTTTCATTGGAAGACGGTACAGTGAGGTGGAAATGGCTGTAAGGAGTCTAAAGGCCTGGGTTTGTATCCCAGCTCCACTGCTCACCGGCTGTGTGTTCCTGAGCAAGTGGTGAAACCTCTCTGAACTTGTTTCCTCACCTGAAACAGGCTAGAAGAATGAAATATGATATAGAATCGTAATAGCTGACAATTATTTTTTTAAGATTTTATTTATTTATTTGAGAAAGAGCACACATGTGCATGTGTGAGCAAGGGCGGGGCAGAGGGGAGGGGGAGGCAGAGAATCCTAAGCAGGCTCGGCACAGGGAGCCTGATGCAGGGCTCCATCCCACCACCCTGAGATCGCGACCTGAGCAGAAATCAAGAGTCAGGCGCTCAACTGCACCCCCCAGGCGCCCCTAGCTGACAATTACTAAACTCTCTGTGAGAGTCCTAGCCTCAATATATATATATTTATATTTCAACTTGATTAATATAAGTGTTTCTGCATAGAGTAGATACTTCATAAATGATGGTCCCTTTTCCTGCGCTTCTAGCAAGTGAACGAGAACATCCTGACTTGCTGCCTCCAGGAGTAAGGGGTAGTGGTAAAAGAAAGCCTGCCAATGACCCCTGAAGCCGGACTGCATCCCAAAAAGACAGTGTTGGGAATTTGGGGAGGGCTAGCTACATACAGCCACTAGTTACACTGAAGCTCTCTTCAAAGAGCAAAAATCAACCATAATTAAAAACAATAAACCTTTTAAGGGAAGTAACTCACATTTGGAGCGGAAGGGCTAGGCAGAATCCTTTCAAGACAATACTGAAAGGATCCCTCCCAACAGACCATCGAAAACCTCAGGATGACCTTTCAGACTTCCACAGGACCCCTTGCACTGCTACCTGTTCTCCGCCGTCCTGCAAGTAGGGTCTTGGGCACCAGTGAGTCCAGGGGCCATACTTCCTGAATGAAATTTTCTGAACCCTTAGACACCACCGACCTGGGGCTTACCACTGGGCCTTCCTCCAGGCCCACTCTCTTCACTGCCTCTCCCACTGTTTCCTTCCCAGCAAACATGTATCTGATTTCAGTGAGAATCTGCCAGAGACCCTTCCCCAGCTGAGCAGAAGCCCCTGCCTAGCTGTGGGGTTGAGGGTTTAGAAGAGGGACTCTGCCCCCACAGAGCCCACTGCCCTAGGCCCAGATGGTCTGGAAGAGCTTTGCCCGTGCGCTCATTTCCACGGTTTCAAAATCCATTCAGAGGTGAAAAATAATAGCTCTCCAAAGGGTTCACATAGGACCTGTTGAATGTTATACTCCTTACTGATGCAACCGCAGATGCCACCGTCTAAACTTGCTAAAGCAGGAAACGGGAGAACTGAAGGTGTCAGAGGGACCCCAGCTGACAGCGGCTTTGGTCAGTGGAGGCTGCGATCTCCTCGATTGTGCGTTGGGACCCCCCAGTGGCAGGACTGTGGACGGGGAGCTGAGCACTCAGAAAGCCCGCGGGCTGGCCTGCCTCCCAGAGCACCCACTCCCTTGCCCCTAGGTCCCTGAATCATCCATCCCAAGCCATCATTCCGCCTATCTTCTACCCTGCTCACAACCCCATCCAAGTGCTGCAGTACACACGGCTCTCCACGATGCGGCCTTCCAGCTTGTGTCTATGTGTCCGTCACCACTGCCAACTCTGGGTCTTCCTTCTGCTCTTCCGTCTATGTAAGGCCCCCTAATCTCCTGCACCTTGCTAGTTCTATTTACCATTGTAAGGCTATGCTTCAAGACAATTTCAGCATCATTCTCTCTAGGAAGGCTATTGACTATGGGCTTGTCCCGCCTTCCCTCAGCATTTTTGGGTGAGACACCCTCCCTCGCGCTTCGGAAACACAGCACACCATCCGTCTCCATCGGTTCACCTAACACAAGCTTTGTAATCATGTCCGCCCCCGTCTTCCCCCCAAGAAGAGCCTGTGTTTTGCTAGTGTTTGTATCTCCAGTGCCTGTCTAGAGAGCAGTAAGTGCTCAGCAAATGTTTGTTGAAGAATAAATGTCGCCAAACACTGGAAACAATCCAAATGTCCACCAACAGGTGAATCAATAAACTGTAGTATTCATTTAGTGATACCATTAGTGATCAAAAGAAATGGACTATTATACCACAAAAGTATATATAAAGACGGAAAAATAGGGGCGCCTGGGTGGCTCAGTGGGTTAAGCCTCTGCCTTCGGCTCAGGTCATGGTCTCAGGGTCCTGGGATCGAGCCCCGCATCGGGCTCTCTGCTCAGCAGGGAGCCTGCTTCCTCCTCTCTCTGCCTGCCTCTCTGCCTACTTGTGATCTCTGTCTGCCAAATAAATAAATGAAATCTTTAAAAAAAATTAAATAAAAATGGAAAAGTATATACGATCCCTTTATTATGAAATTGATGGACTATTAAAAGTTCACATATATAGTATATATATATGAACTATATATTATATGTCATATATTATATGTGACATATATATGTCACTATATATAGTGACATATATAACACACATATTTTATATATAAATATATATTATAAACATATAGTATTTACATTACATATGTAAATATATATACCATACATATACAATTTTAATAGTCCATCAATTTCAAATAAACGGATCATGTGAATTTATGTGCATATATATACTGTACGATCCATTTATATGCTCCACTTATATGAAATTACATAAAAGGCGAAAAGAAGTACGTCGGAATGTTGATAGAACGTGGATGGTTTTCAGGAGCCACAGCTATAGGAGGGAATTAACCTCAACAATAAAAAGAAATTTTCTTTTCCCCTGGAGACAAAGGGACAAAGTCAAGAGTGTTAACGTGTAGCTACTACTTCTAGCCTCTAACGTTGCCCCCAACACCCTTTTCTCTTACTGGGTGGTCCGTTAACTCTGTTCTAGGCCCTGAGGTCTAGAAAGAAGTTCAAGAATACAGACTCTGGAGTCAAAATTCTCACTGGGCTCCAGTTCCACTACCGACCCGCTGTGTCATCTTGGTCAAGGTGACCTCTCTTTGCCTTGTTGCCTAAATTGTGAAACGGGCTAACAGTACCTCGCGGGGCTGGGGGTCTCCGAGAAGGCGTGCGCGGCGCGCACTTAGCGTGTAGCGGTAGATTCTGGCTATGGTGGGAGGTTGTAATCCAAATCACCTCTCCGTGACATAAATGCGAACTATTATCCTCCACCCCCACGTGTTCTTCCGCATGGAAACGGACAGTGAGGAGTGGCCAGGAGCTCAGCCTCAAGCTAGGATTTCATTCCGACCTTGCTTGACAGCGACTGGGCCTAACCTTGGAACCGCTGGGTGTGGCAGCAGACCGAAGGGCCTCGGAGGCTTTCTGTGCATTGTGGGGCCTGCCCTTCCCTTGCAGGGGACCCTCTCCCGGCTGCCAGCAGGTGCAGGGGAAAGGGAGGCAGAGCTGTGGCTCATGACTCACCGTATCCTCAACACCAAGCACAGTGCCGGGCGAGTGGCCGGAGCTCGGTACATGCTGTTGAGGAAGGGGCCCAAAAGACACAGGACACTGGGTGCCCTTGGGCTCACTGCACTCACCACTGTGTTCTCACACCACAGAGTCAGGCTGAAGTTCTTCACTTGCCCCCAGGCGGCCTTCATGTTATCTTCTGAAAGGGGCACCAGCTCATTGCTGTCCAGAGGCCGATAGCTGGGCAGAGATGAGTAAGAACCAAGTCGGAGAACATCAGTACAAAAACCATTGTCTTCTCTCCTCCGGGCCAGCACCAGGTCCCCTGATGGAGCCCCGCTACCTTCGTGGGCTCACCTCAGCTTCGTGTGTTCTGGCAAGAGCTCCAGTTTCTTAGACACCATGTCCCGGACCTGGCTGAAGGGGAGCCCGGGCTGCGTCTCCATGACCACCGTGTACTTGTAGTGCACCTTGAGTGTGTAGGGCATGGGAACGCTGAGCTTTCCTTCCTGTGGGGAGAGGAAGCAGAGGGAGCTCATGAGAGTCTGTGGCCTCCTAGAGGCCAATAGCTAGCTGGTTTCACAGGAAGGGGCTTCAGAGGGCCATAGCCCCACTCTTGCCTGGATAGGAATTCCTATAGAGCTGGAAGAGCTGACCCACCCACTCTAGGCCAGTAGGAAATGTGTGCACAGGGGCAGGGAAAGTCATCATGGGGTCCCCCAGCCCACTGACTGTGTGTATGGTGGTAGCTGGCCCACCCTTCCTTGGGGACTCCTTCTGTAATCCAGGGACACCTGCTCATGGTGGAGAGCCTCAGCTTTTCCTTTCTCTTCCACTTGAAATAGTACAAGGAAAAAGCTTACCTTGGGCCCTTCTTTTCCTTTTTGACCTAAATGGAGAAGGTAGGAAGTAAAACAAAAGAAGATGTTGAATAAACACTCCTGGCCAGCCCCTGCCTTCCACAGAATGAAACCTTTTAGAACAGGACACCCAACTTCTTACCTTCAAATCTCTGGGGTAATTCTTAACCTTAAACTGTAGGGAAAATCGCACTTGGGGGAAATGTGCAAAGCAAAGCACACACAGAGGAACTCAGTCCCTGCCTCTGGGGAGCATACAGGCAAGTATCAAAGGACCATCCCACCCCAGCAGTGCATGGGGTAAGCAGGGACCCCAAAGTCCAGTTATACCAGTGGGCACTGAGCAATGAAAGCAGGGAGTGCAAGAAGAACCAGGGGCCATAGCAGCGATGTTAGAACCACACATTTTCCCCTTGTCCTCTATTTTTGTGCATGTTTCTAGTATGTATATTAATATGACCATATGCACATAATTTATATGAGAAGTCTGCATAAAGTTAATCACTATAGAGGGTGCACAATGGAAAAAAAAAGACCACTGGTCTCATACCCAGCTAATCATTAGAGTCACTTGGAAGGTTGTTGTTTTTTTTTTTTCCTAGAAATACAGATTCTGAAGCATAATTCCAATCCTGAAGAATCAGAATCAAATGTCTAGGAATCTATATTCATAAAATTTTCCTAGGTTAATGTGTGATCCTTGATGGGCCCCTAGAGAGAAAAGGTAAAAAAAAAAAGGTATCAAGGATATTTTGAGGGGGGGGTCATTGGAGAAATGTGACTATGAAATATACACTCTATAATATTATAATAACGTTCAATGCCCTAGATGTAACAATTGTGGTTATGCAGGAGGATAGGAGATAATACTCAAATGCAGGGCGAAGGCCATGAGTCCGTGACTTCCTTTCAAGTGGCTGGGGGTGGGGAGGGGAGCAGGGCAAGTACTTGATACAAAATGTTAACAGCTGGTGAATTTAGGTGAAAGGTATTCTGGAGTTTATTGTTCTACACATTCAACTTTCAATCTGTAGGTTCGACAGTTTTCAAAATAAATATGGAGGTGTGGGGAGCATCCCAAAGGGTTCTGGTGGTCTGGGGGTGCCTAACAATCATGGACCTAGGGTTTGAACGAACCACGTCTTTAATGCATCTCTACCGAGCACTTATCCAGAATCAGCTTAAACGGCATTCGTGACCAAAATCCCCTTACTTCCCAAGGCCACCCTCTCCAGACATCAGAAGAATGTCCTTTTCACATTGGCCCTTGGTTCGTGATCTATCCCTCGGGGCTCTGCAGAGCAGTTTCTTTTCCAGATAGAACTCCTTGGACTTTTGAAAAGAGCCACCCCATCCCCCTCTGAGGTGAAATAAACGTGTGCACTGACTTCAACCTTTCCGGGACGTGGTTTCTGTACCTCATGATGGAGGGGTCTTGTGACTACTTAAGTCCAGACATTCGCTGCCCCCCAGAGACCAGCTACATTTTCCCGCTCCCTGTGGGTGTTCTGGAGCAGGTATGGGGAAAGGGCATCTATAGCCTATGTTTTGGGGGGGGGTGGTACAGGAGAGAGGGGCCCTGGGGCTGTGGGTTCATAAGCTGAGCAGCATGCTGGGAGGAGAAGAAGAAACCAGAATGTCCTAGAAGGCTGGGAGAGCAATGCTCTGTGAGGAAGCAGCAGGGAGCATTCCTATACCCAGGTCAAGGGTGTTTTCCGGGGACACCCACCGGGTGGCAACTGGGGTCTTCCAGGAGCGCTGGAACTGGGAGGAGCTGGGATATCAGACTCTGGGGAGGCTTCCTCCTGGAGGTGACAGAGATGGTGAGAGCCTTCTTTCAGACCAAGTTCTGAGGTAGAAGAGGGGGTAGGGGGAGGCAAGGAAAGGCAAATGGCTTCCTAAAAGTTGGAGCAGTGGTGACATTCAGGGGAGACTAAGGAAATTGCTGGTTAGAGAGGAGACAGGGTTGACCTGGGAAGAAATCACAGTAGAAACAAGAACCTTAAGCCCCACCTAAAAGGCCCTTGCTGTGTGCCCACCCCTTTCAGCCACACTGGAAGTCTGCTGGAGATGAGGGAGGACCTGAGTCTTGCCTCAGCTCACCCCTCGCTCCACATCCCGCCCCTTGAAATGAAAAAGTCCACTTCTCATCGGTAGGACATTTAAAACACTTCAAGTTATCAGTAACTTGGACCAGGGAGGGCCAAGCGCACAGAGGACAGCTGGTTGCACAGCGTCCAGAGAGAAATGTCAGATGCCATCGGTCATTTACGTGGCAGTTCAGGTCCCGTGAAGACCACCGGCAGAAGGGCAGGCCTTCAAGCAGGGAGGGAGGAGCCGTGCCGGGCAAGGCCTGCCGACTCCGTGCTCGAAAACAGACTTCTCTTCGTTACTGGCCTGTCACAGCCAACACACTGGCTGTTCTTCTAGGTGAAGAGGACATTTCTGGGAAGACCTACAGGCTTTGGATCCCAAGTCACCCCTGACCGGGAGGAATCCGAGAGGTGGGGTGGGCCCAGCAGGTTCCCTCAGACGCCTCCCTCAGCACCTGGGGTCTTTCCTTGCTCCCCGGGGTCCACTCTGGGCGGCTGGAGTTAGGACTAGGGAGTGGAAGGACCTTCCCAGAGCCTCTTCCACACAGCCCTGCCGCCCTCCAGGGAGGCTGTCTTTGGCGGGGAAGGGGCCCAGCCTGGCAAAGCTCGTCGTCACCTGGGGCTGCTGCTGGCCGGGGATCCGCAGCTCCACGGGTTCCAGGTAGTTGCAGGGAACGAGCCCCTTCTGTGGCAGCGTCGCGGAAGCGGAAAGGGGAGAACAAAGTTGCGCTCCTCAGTCCCCGTGGACCCGGACCACCGCATGGCCTCGGGACGTGGGGGAGCGACGGGGGTGCAGGCGGAGGCGGGTGGCCGGGCTGCGAACGAGGCAGCCGGGCTGCTCGCCAGGACGCACTGCCCTTTGCTGCCAGGATCCCGTGGCCGACACACCCAGCCCTGGTCCTCTGAATACCTGCCCGTTGAACATGACCGTCGCCCAGTTGTCATTGCCCTTCTTCAGGACAAAGACGATGTTCCCTGGCATGACCTGCAGCTCCTCTGACGTCTCGGGCACAAACCCAAACAGCACCCGGTGAGCTTCCCCTTCCAGAGCCCTGCGGGGGACAGATGCGAGATTCTGTCCTCTGTCCAGCCTGGACTGCGTCCCGCGCATGGCACCACTGCACGCACGACAGTGGCCTTGGGGCCGGGACATGTCCTCCAGACACTCGCTAGCTCAGCACTGAGCTGCCCCTAGGATCTGAGCGGGACCAGGCAGGAAAGTGCCCGCGAACACGCTCCATAACCATAGGCAGCGGGACGAGAATGAAAGACAAAACAACACGAGACCCCCGGGCCGTGCCCTCCTCGCCTTCCCTTCCCCTCTGAGGAGGCAGCTTCCTGGCTGTGCTGGGCCAGCTCTCCGGTCTGGGCTGGGGTGGAGCGGGCTCGTGGGGCAAGGGGAACACACACGGTGGACGGCAGGGGAGAGCCAGCTGGCTGTAAAGGGGGTGCGGGGCCATGGCACCTGGAGCCCCGCCCTCCTGCCCACCGATGGGCACACAGCAGCAGGGGGCAGGGGGTGAAGAGGCCAGCTGTGGGGAGTGGCGGGTGTAAAGGGGGCCTGAGGCCAGCCAGCTGTGCACTAGGCAATGGCATTGTCCTTTTGCCAAGTTTCCTCAAGACCTACTTTGCCCTTGGAGGCTTTAGCTGTACCGTCTATGCCTCCTTGGAACGTGTGAGTGTGGGGCTGGCCCCTGCCCTGCCCAGGGGCTCCCTCTCACCTCCGCTCTGTCCCCTTCCCCTCAGCCCTGCTCTCTGTTTCCAAACAACAGGCTATTTGCGTAGGGGAAACAGACTCCTCCAGCAGGGAGAGCTAGCAATGAGATCATGGGCCCCCTCATTTTTATAGTTGCTGTAGTACTTTTTTCATTTTTTAAAAACAAACCCTCTTTATGGGGCGGGGGGATCCAGGCTTCCTTCTTTGCTACAAGAAATTCTTAAGAAAGCTGTAAGTTGTGTCATTCTTGGCTTCTCGTCTTATAGAAGAATGGCTTCTTTTGCTTGAGTTGTTCCTCTTACTTCTCCAGAGACCATGTGTCCAGAGGGAGTGAAAAACGCCCACTCGGGAAAGGACACACCATCTAGCTTCCCACTTTGCTCACCCGACTCCAGAAAGCTCTGGCCTCCCCCTTTTCGGAAGCGCCTACAGTCAGGACAAAACTGCTCCAGCCTCTGCTCAGGGGGGCTGTGTTCCACGGATACCTGCTTCCCTAAATAGGGACCCCCACATGTGGGTGGCTGTGCGCAGGGACCTGGGGACCCCTGTGGTCAATCCTAAAAGAGTCAAGGCTCCCATCCCCCCTACATCACTCCATTCTAGCCTTGAAAACAGGGAGAGCCCACACACGAGGCTACACTCCCCAGGACTCAGCCCCTGACCCCAGCTTCATTTTCTTCACCCCCGTGATTGCCAGAACTCAGGCTTGGAGCTCAGATATTCTGCATCCTGCTCTAAATCAAACTTACCTGAAGATCTCTGGGGTTTTGGGTCTGGGTGGAGGTTCAGCGGCCTAGTGAACATTCAGGAAGAATGAAGGGAAGGAGTGAGGGAGAGAACAGACTATTAACGGTAATTTGAGCCTTCTCCCAAACCCCAAAATCAAACAATGTATTTCAAGCTCCATGGAACACTGTCGAGGGAGAGGGCACCATGGACCTTGACCACACACTGGAAAATAACCCCTCCCACCAGCTCCTGGGCTCCAGGTGTCCCTAGCGGAGCAATTCATCTTGAGCCAGTCCTGGTTCCCGGAGAATTTTCGCCATCACAGAGCAACATGGCATCACAAGGGGCGCTTTTGACCTTGAGCGCTGTCCCTTTCCTAGGACAGTTTCCAAAAGCTCTGTTCTATAATTAACGTCTGCTATATCATGTGACACTTGTGGGTATTTAAAACCCACTCAACGTCCCCTGACCAGGCAGAAACCTCCTTTCAGTGTGCTCCCTGTTCTACACCAGACATCCCCGAGTCCACTGATCGGGGCTTCATCCACCTTTTGGAGACTCTGGCTGTTCTGCGGCCCCGGGGGTCCTCCACAAGGGTTTTCTTCAGCTTCATTGTCAAGACACGAATCAAAGGATCCTGAATCTATCCATCCTCCTTGGCTCATCTCACCCTCCAGAGCCCCCGTGTCGGTCCCATTCTGGGCTAGCAGCCGTCACTCTGCCCCTGGGAGGCTGTGGGCATTGTTGTCGGGAGTGACCAGGTGTGTGCAGCCTGGAGGGGAAGGTGCCCCACTCAGAAGCCCCTCCCCAGCGCGTGTGCAAGGGCGGTCAGATTTTCCTCAGCCTGTCTTACCTTCTTTCCCTCACAAGGAGGGAAAGGCCTTCACATTTCTAGACCTATTGTCACCCAGTCTGCTTGGAAGCCATCTCTGAGATGACCGGGCAGAGCAATGGCTCACTGGGACCACCCATCGTGTTCCCGAGGGGATCCCCCACACAAGGGCAGGCCCCGTGGAGGCCCCTACTCGCCGCTGTGTCTGAGAAGAGGCCTCATCGAAGAGCCTGCCATCGCTGTGTTCCCATTTCCTGCGAGCCTAGTCCAGGCTTTGGGAGAGATGGTCAGCAGAAGCCCTCTTGGACAGCAGAGGCGTGACGACTGGCATTTTGGGGGAAGCAGGAGGGTTGGTTTCTGGGAACTTGAGGTTAAGCCTAAAACTACCTTATTCTCCCAAGAGTTGTGGAACCTGTGACCCTCAATGGCCAGCAGACACCGCCGGCAACACGGAGAGGTCAGCTCACGGAGCCCTTCTAATGAGGCAGCTCGGCACAAACACTGTCCCCAGCTGGCTGTTTCCAGAGAGCTCTGGAGACCCGGGTCCGGGGAAGAGGATGGGACCGCCTCACCTGTGGCTGCAGGGGGGCAAACCCCGAGAAACTGTCTTGATCCACCACAGATGCCACCACCTGAAACCGAGAGAGGAGCACATGAGGCTCTGCAGCACTGACCTCCCAGGCTGCCTGGCTTTCCCCAAGTTTCCCTCCTTTCTCACACCCTGGGCCCATGCTCACGGAGCCCACTCCCAGAGGCAGACAGGGGCTAAGGGATGGATTGCTGACCCTCTGGGTTACAAGTTCCAGCAACTCAAGAAACTAGTACCCGCCCAGACCTGCTAACCCAGCAGGCTCTCTCTCTTTCTGTCCTTTTTTTAAAGTGAGGTGAGATTCACATAATATAAAATTAACCATTTTAAAGTGAGCAGTGCAGTAACATTGAGGATGTTCACAATCCTGTGCAGCCACTGCCTCTATCTAGTCCCAAGACGTTTTCCTCACCCCCAGAAAGACACGCCACACCCTCTCCTCCCAGCACTCGGCCTTCACCGATTTGCTTTCTATTTGCGTGCATTTACCCATTCTAGACAGTTCATGTAAAAGGGATTATGTAGCATGTGGCTTTCATGCCTGGCTTCCTTCACCCAGCATGACGTCTTCAAGGTTCACCCATGCTGTTACTTGCATCAACACTTTATTCCTTTTCTTTTTTTTTTTTTTTTTAAGAGAAGGAGACAGATGTGGGGAGGAGCAGAGGGGGAGAGGGGGAGAGAGAGAATCCTAAGCAGGCTCCAACTCCATGCCCAGAGCAGAGCCCGGCACGGGGCTTGATCCTACAACCCCGAGATCAGGACCGGAGCTGAAATGAAGAGTTGGACGTTAAACAGACTGAGCCACCCTGGTGCCCCATACTTCACTGCTTCTTATGGCCATTCCGCTGTATGGCTACATCACATGTTTATCCACTCATCCACTGACAGGCTTTGGGGTGTTTCCACTGACCCAGGCGCTCTTGAACTCTGCAGCTCCATGAGAACCAGCTGCCCAGTCAGTGGGAACCCGTTAGCCCTAAGGATATGTCAAAGTCAAGTGCAGTTATGGAAAGGAGCTGCGGGCTCACTCTGGATCATCTCTGGGAGGATTTAAGACCTGGATTTAAAGGAGTCCAGTTTATAAAGGCGTCTCCTCAGAGGGCTGTGGAAGCGGGGCTAGGAAGAGCATCCAGCCAGGAGAATGCTGTGCTCGTCCGTTTCTCTCACATGTTTTCTCTCCATTTACTGAGTGCCTGTAGCTGTGCTTTCTCCCTGTTCCCTGCCCTGGCTCAGTCCCCCAGACTCAGCTACTGGTGACTAACCCAGTGGCTCCCCGAGGCTCTCCCCCAGGGTCAGGCAAGAAGGGAGGAATGGGAGGAGCCAGAGACGATTAGCTAGAACCGTTTGCCCACCTTTCAGTGAGAGCTCCACGCTGCCCATAGTCTCTGGCTGCCGTCCGAGGAAAGCATCATGGAGGGTGGGTGCCCCCCTTCCCAGAGTCTGTCCCCACCCTGGTCCTCACAGGGCCCACACCATAGGAGCCTCCGGGGAAGCTGAGGGAGTCACTTACTGTCGCCTTGCCTAGGTAATCCTTCTTGGCCAGCTGAGCCACTTGCCTCTCATTGGGTCGAAACAGCCTGCCCACAGGGATCACCACGGGCTCATACAGCTTCTGTTTCTAGAACACAGAGAGCACAGTGTTTTCTCACCTGCAAAACGGGGCTCATAATGCTTGTCCTGCATCCCTCACTCAATGGATGCAAAGTTCACCAAGATAACCTCACAAAAGCAGTTTTTCTACATGTGTAAAGCCTGCATTTGTGATAATTTCTGAATGTCCAAGGTGAGAACAGTTGGTTTCAATATCGCTTTGCCCTGAGAGGCTGTATGGACATTTGTCTGTGTTATTCCCTGGGGAAGGAAGGGGGGCTGCCCCTCCCCCACCCCACAGACTCAACACAGGTGGCATTGCAACGAAGAGGTGGCCAGGGTCCAAGCAAGGCCCATGACATGGCCATCCTGGGGCTGCCAGCGAGGACTCCGGGGCGGGCACGGCCTCTGCCCCTGTGCTGGGATCCAGCCTCGTGTTCCCTGTTCCCCCCAGCCCAGCGCTACCGCAGAGCCCCCCGGACTCAGCACTGCCAGATTCACGATCCAAACATGGGACCCCACCCCGGGATCGGTGTTCCCCAGAGCTGAGAGAGAGCACGAGCACCACGTCCACGGCTTCTCAACCCGCGTGTCCGCTGAAACAGAGAACTCCAGTGGGAACTGTCCAGGCCCCCGTGGCATCAGTACACCTACCCAAACACATTCCATGGCTTTGTCGATTTTAGTATGTCTCTGCTCAGACTTCATGCTCATAGCCAAAGCTAAATGTTCTTCTGCCTGCTTCCACTCCTCCTTCTTGGCGTGCATGAGAGCAACATTATATAACACCTAGAAAAGCACAGGCCACAACACAGAACTTGAGGCAGCTCCAGATCGAGGCAGCAGGGAAGAGCTCGCCTGTCTGCTCCTGGAACACGGCCTGCTGACATCCCTCCCTTCCTCAGCTTTCCCGGGAATATCTCCAATATAACACCATCAATCTTGCTACCAGGTTATGTCCAGCACAAGGACGGTGTTAAGAAAACGTCATGTGATGCATAAATCCAACACCAAGTGCGTTCGTTATTCTTTCAACAACCAAACAGATCAGGAGGGGACAAAGACTCTTGTGTTGGTGCCACCAAGCCCAGGCCAGAAGACTGGACAGGTGCAGGGTGGGGACAGAGAGGGCTCAAGACGTGTCATCCTGCACCAGCAACCGCAGAACCCCACCTGGGGCATGGTAACGAGTAACAGGACTGTGGTGTGGTTTCAGGAGTAGGAGGAAACTCTTCGGGCAGAAGGGCAATGAAACCAGAAAGAGACTCGGCACAAACTCAGACCAGCACTTCCCTGGGGACACGCAGGAACAGCACATTCTCGGAGAATCGTCATTTCCCAGGTCTCGGGTTGGGTGGTAGGTTCACGAGCGTCCGATTTATCATTATGCCTTACAACTTACACAGAGAATCCATAATCTTTTGGATGCATCGGCAAGATAAAAAACAACTAAGTAAAGTGAGAAGAATCTCCAGCAAAGATGGTAAGGCAACAGAGAGCAGAAGAGGATCAGGAGGACAGCTAACAGAGAGGGCTAACTTTCCTTCTTTGCGGAGTCCCCCAGCGCCCCAGCACCCTGAGCGGACCATGAGCTGAACAGCCAGGAGCTGCTGCGAGGTTTTCTCAGGGGTAAGTGGGAATCACAGCCTGCTGCCCCAGGTCGGTGGGGCTGGTTCTCTGGAGCCTCAGAGAAGAGATCGAGTTGGTGAACTGAGGCCTAGTGGGGAAGGGAGTGGTTGGCTTTCTCTCCCTGCTGGAGGCCTTGCAGGGGACGGGTGAAGGGCACAGGGACCCCAGGGCCGTGTCTAGTAGGTGGCCTCAGCTTCACTCTCAAATGGTGGCTGTAACACTGCCTGCTTCCAGATTGTTCTGAGAAATGAATGAAATAATTTGTATCAAGCACCAAGCTGGGGTTGCTGGCACAGGGTGCGTATTCAACACGTATTTACTACACCACGACTGTTGTTTGCTCTACCGTGTTGGCCCTTGCTGGGCGGCTGAGCAAAGGGCTTTTGTCCTAGTGTTGCCTGCATGGTTTTGGGGAAGGCAACAGGGCTGAGTTTTGCAGACTGATGCCATCTGGGGACACCTGGTGTTTATAATCAAAAGGCTAAAATTATGAAGGACGGTGCTTTCCTGGAAATCAGTGCTGCCTTTGGAGGCGGTGTCGCTGCCGTTCTCCTTGTCATCCTCATCCTCGTCCTCACCGATGCCGCCCACAGACCGTCTAATACGGGCCACTTTATCTGCATGATCTCTAATCCCACCAGGTGAGCTGAGGCATCGCTTCTGTGCTTGCATTGTGTTTCCACTGCAATTCTCTTGTCCTGACCTTACCACCTCACACTACACGTGACCGTGAGCTTCTGGGAGCTGCCACCTTGTCTGTGGAGCTGTCTGGCATTATTAAATCCATGGGGTTATTAATGAGTAAGTCTGAGGTAAGCACTCAGCCCTTCTTTACAGACGGTGAGGAGCTTGAGGTTCAGAAATGACATGTCACTCACCTAGGATCGCACAACTGCCAAGTGTTTGCAAGGGATTAGATCACCATCTGCCTGATTCCAAAGTCTTTGCTGTTGTGGTAGCCAGCTTCGAAGATGACTCCCAAGGATTCTCACTTCTTGGTCCTCACCCTCCTGTTCCCTCCCACATCCAATGGAGCTGACGTGGATAGCCAATAGGATATTATGGAAATGAGGGGGTGCAGCACTGGAGGCTGAGTTATAAGAGACATTGGTCTTCAATATTACTTTCTCTTGGATCACTACGCTCTCTGGGGAAGCCAGCTGCCATGTCCTGACAAGACTCAGACAGTGTTATGGAGAACTTCAGCTGGCAAAGAATGGAGGCCTCCTGCCAACAAGTAACACTACGTTGCCAGACCCATAAATCATCTTAGAAGTAGACCCCCAGCCCCAGTCAAGCTTTCAGAGGATGGCAGCCCTGGTCGACATCTTGATGGCAAGCCCTTGAGAGCCTGGGTGAGCCAGAAGCCCCCAGCTAAGCCACTTTTGGATTTCTGACCCAAGAAAATGTGAGATAATAAACGGTATTATTTTAAGCGACTGCATTTTAGAGTAATCTGGTAGTCAACAATGGATAACCGATGCACTTCTCCTCTATTGTGACAGTCTGCCACCTACATCAACAATTTGGTTCAGGGCCCCAGCCAGACAGAAAGAACAGTTTATCAAGATGAGTGCAGACATGTGGTAGGACTATGTTTCCACGGACTGAGTTAGTGGCTGGTCCTGAGTGATGGCACCAGGAGCAAGCCCAGAACTAGAGGTCTGGATTCCCTTCCCAGGCTATTTCTGAGCCTCAGTGAGCTGTTGCCTTCTGCGGGCATGTTTGGCTGCCCCAGCCCAGCCCTGGCCATACGCACAGGAATGAGAACTCAGGTCCTTAAACATTCCTATTAGGTTCTCTGCTCCCTTCTCTCTCTCTCTTTCTTTTTTTTTTTTTAATATTTTATTTATTTATTTGACAGACAGAGATCACAAGTAGGCAGAGAAGCAGAGAGAGAGGGAGGGTGAAGCAGGCTCCCTGTGGAGCAGAGAGCCCGATGTGGAGCTCGATCCCAGGACCCTGAGATCATGACCTGAGCCGAAGGCAGAGGCTTTAACCCACTGAGCCACCCAGGCGCCCCTTTGCTCCCTTCTCTTAAGACCTTTTCCCACAACAGGCTTTTGTGACTCCATGACTGGAAAAGCCTGAAGGTCTTCAAAAAGGATGGTGTGATTTCTCAGAAGCCAGAGTCAGACCCTGGTGAGAAGAGAGGGGTGGCATTATATGTAGGAAAATGGCTGAGGGTCTCATGGGGAGACCATGAAAGCTCTAGCTTCACCTGCAGAGAGGCCCGTAAAGCCAGTTTTCCCACCCCCAGGTCGGTTCAACTCCAACCCCAGGGGAGCATTTCTCCCATGGGATTCTGCTTGGATGCCCCTGTTTTATGATGCTTTTTCTACGGCTAATCGGTCCCCCAACCCTTTAGTTTGTATAAGTGGTTTTCACTGCGGGGATGGGGGTGACTGGCAATGTCTAGAGATATTTTAGGTTGTCATGTAGAGGGGTGGGGGAGGGGCTAGAGGCATCTGATGGGTGCACAGAACAGTCCCCTACAATAAAAATTTATCTGGTCCAGCAAATCAGTAGTGGTGGCACGGTCGAGAAACCGCGCTCTAGAAGGTTGGCCAAATGCCAACCAATCCTCTGAAATTCCCAGAGCCTCATTTCCCTGGCCTGTGAGAAGTGAAGTAAGTGGCTGGACAGGGGTACTTGTCCCCAGGGGCCTGGGCAGCTGTGGACTCTATTATTAGCCCTGAGCAACCCTGGGAATGCTTGACTTTCTCCTGCCTGAGAAACTAAAGCAAGGGGATTTTTTTTTTTTTATCAGCGATTCTTCTAAATAAAGATCTATGCTATTTGCAGGCCTTTTCATTTTTCAAGCTAGTGGTGTATATTTGGAGTTTAGGAAGGGGGACAGGGGCGTGGTTAGCTGGAAACAGCACGTGAGCCTGTGAAGTCAGAGCTGGTCACGTCTCTCCCTTTGGGTAATAGAGAAAGTCAGTTATCCTTCTACGGAAACCTTCCCTAAATGTGTGCTTTGAGTTGTTCTGTGAGCTGGGGAGGACAGATTTGTGCCAAATTATCCTTGCTCTTTCTCTGGGGATCAACCAAGCACACAAAGCCAGAGCCACGAATAGCAAAGAGCGTGGTCTGGAACTCAGGAACTCAGGAGGGTTATGGCATGGATAGTGAACCCATGATGTTGGTACAATGCTGAGCAAATAGCTTGTCAGCTGGAATTATGCAAATTGTTATGAATACTTTCACAGGTCAGCACAGGCAGGCTCCCTCCCTTCAGAGAACCCAGCAAACTCCTTTCCGCAGGGTCCTTTGAGCCTTATGTTAATATATTGCCTGCCCTCAGTAACTGCAGACTCCAGGGTGAGCCTGTAGTTATTGATCTGAGTCTTTTCTTAAGGGGAACTCTGAGTCCTGAGGCCCAGAAGCTTTCTCCAAGCTCCCAGAGGTTTCAGCAGATTGCTGGGCATCTGAACTGTCAGCTGTCCCCTCAGCCTCTGTGTGCTCCTACCCGGGCTCGGCCCTTCCTCCTTACCTCACAGGCAAACAGCTTGAACTGGAGCCCCAGGATTTTGTAGTCTATCAGCTGGTTCCCGCGAAGCTGAGTCAAGGCCTCTTTAAGGTCTTTAATAGCTGCATCATATCTGCGGGACAGAGGGAGATGAGACAATGGCCCAGGGCAGAGAGGAGCAAATGCGGGATAAAATGTGCACTGGCTTCCCTTCCCCAGCCTGTCTCATTGGGACAAGAAGCCTTTTCAATCCCTTTTGGCCTGCTCTAGCTCTTTGCCAAGGCTGAGCCCCAGTATTCCACAGTACTCAGTGCGAGTGGCACCTCGGGGCAGTGTGCATGCATCCCAGCACCCCTGGGGATCCCCCCAGGTTCAGGACATCACAGGTACTTTCTTCTATATGGACAGGATCCAACGCCTACCTTTCTGACTTCACTTTCCAGCAGAGCCCTCGCCCTCTCCCAGCAGCACCAGCACCTGCCGGCCCCAAGGCCCCATACAGCGATCTGGAGCCCTGCTCGCTCCTCATACCCCCCCCACCCCTCCATCCCCCACCCCCTACCCTCCACCCCGCAATGCCAGGCCAGGCTAGCTTGACCCGGTTTGGAGACTGCTTCCAGAGCCAAGGACGTAGCCCTCCTTCCCAGAGCCTTCTCCTCCAGCTTGAGTCCAACTCAGCTCTTGGTTTCATGGCTTTCTTAGCCTCCTCCCTCTCCACACACTTTGGAAAACAGAAGAAAGAAAGCACCAATTAAGCCAGGTGGCGTTTCTAACACTGCTCTTGCCACTGGCCATTTTCTTTGTAGGATTGCCATTGCGCTGGCTGGCTCAAGGTGTACAGGGCTGTCGTCGCGGGCTTTGTGACAGTGGGGCTGACCACATCAATAATGCCCACCAGGATGTAGGCAGGACCTGGACTAGGTCTCCTGGGCCTGCCCTTGACCTCTGCAGAGGCCCTGGTAAGAGGGAGCTGCAACCGGGCTGCAGGGGGTGGGAGACGTGAAAATCAAGCTGCGCCCACCTCCTCAGCTCACTGGCCCTGCAGGAACAAAGGTCGCTGCCCGGTCGTGGTTTCACCTGGGCAACGGAAACAAAGGTGCCTGGAATTCGGACACGGGCTGGCGATGCGTACCTGCACCCTAGGACGGGGGCTGAGAGAAGGGGACCAGATCCACCAGCTCTGCTCTTAACCGGGGGAGCCCAGCAGAGCACTTTTCCTGGCCTCAGGTTCCATGTCAGTAACATGAGTGTATCCCGTACAAGGAGTGTATTGCATTCGAGGAGCCTGTAATAGGAGGCTGTCGCTAGTACATGGTCCCAGATCCAAAACCCCTTGGACCTGGGTCCTAGCTTTGCCACATACAATCTGGTGCCAGAGAGGAAGTTACTGAATTTGTCTGAGCCTGTTTCCACGTCTTTACAGTTAGAGAGTAAATGGTCACACGTGCCTCCCAGGGCTGTAGGAACAAAGATGAAGCATCCAGGAGCTTAGGACCTGAGCAGCTTGTCCCCAGGGGCCTGGGCAGCTGCAGACTCTATTATTAGCCCTGAGCAACTCTGGGAATGCTCAGCACACACAGTAATTTACTTTTATTATTATTATTAGCTATCATTATTATTAGCAGAGCTCTAAAATTCTGGCAATGACATTCATATGCCAATCATTTATTATGTGCAGAACACTCTACAGTTAATTAGGTGTTATCCGGAGATACAACTCCACGGTCGCAGCCGTTGGAAGCATGATCTCAACAGGCCGACCCAACCATCCTAAGGAACATGTACCCGGGGCAGCTGGGGCAAAAGCTCCCTATTCTGTCACCGTTGCTTCGGGGTCACTCACACTGCAGCCATGGCTTTAGCAGTAGTGAAAGAAGACAGGCGCGGGACGCCTGGGTGGCTCAGTTGGTTAAGCAGCTGCCTTCGGCTCAGGTCATGATCCCAGCGTCCTGGGATCGAGTCCCACATCGGGCTCCTTGCTCGGCAGGGAGCCTGCTTCTCCCTCTGCCTGCCACTCTGTCTGCCTGTGCTTGCTCTCTCTCTAACAAATAAATAAATAAAATCTTAAAAAAAAAAAAAAAGAAAAGAAAAAAGACAGGCAGGCTCTGAAACAGAAGAGTGGCTTTCTCTAACGCAGCCCAAACCTGCTAAGAGCCTGCAGGACACTCCTTAAGGAGCAAGAAACCCGGCAGGTCACTGATCTGTTCTTACAGACATTGCCAAGAAGGGGGAGAGACTAGGCATCCCTGTTGCTCCTTTCTAAGCTGGGAAATTGGGTGACTGGCTCTGGGGACAGAGCCCAGAAAGAGCTGGAAACGCAGGTGTCCCGTTCGTTAGGCAGATGCAATTTCCACCGGTTCCACAGCCTGCCTGGGAGGCAGCTGAAGGACCTTGGAGGCAGGCTTGGAGCGCGGTCAGCATTCGCCCTCTCATGTGATCCCCTCCCGGGCCAGCTGGCTGAGCGGGTGAATTGTAGCTGTGAAGTTACATGGACTACCTGGTAACTAGCGAGCCCAGCAAAATCCTCATGATTCTCCCTCCCATCAGGTTCTAAAGACCTGCACCCCCTGCAGGGGTGGGGGGAGAGAGAAAGAGCTGGGGAATTATTCAAAGCGCTCACTCTGTGTTAAGAAACGGGGGTGGGGGCCCCCTGCTAAATGTCGGATTTAAAGTATTGCCCTGACCGCCTGCGCCCCCCCTTGTTTACCTGGAGCTGCATGGGCTTTGACACACAGCTCTGCTCCCCACTGTACAGGCTCTGCATAAGCTCAGTGTGAGATTCCCATCTCATTCAGCCAGTCCCCGCCACCCTCCAGCCATTCGGAACCGCAGTGTTCCCCAGGAGGCCAGGATGCTGGCATCCTCCTGCCAGGTTCTATGGGGCGGGGGTGGGAGTCCTTTCTTCCCACGCTGTGCCCACTAACGACGCTCCCTCCCACCTGCCACCCCGGGCCCCTTGGCTGCCCTAGACCCAGAGCCCCCATTCCTCCGGGCAGGGGCTCACCAGTGCATCAACAACCTCTAGGGGCTTTCCTCCAGCTCTCAGCCCAAGAGGGTATATACTCCCCATCTTGGCAGTCCTCCCTGTAGGTTTCTCAGTAACCACTGCCGTTCCTGACTGTTCCCGCCCTACCAAAGCCCCTGCAGTCCAGAATCCTGCCCCTCACACACCTGTGTCCGGGACACTGGAGAGTTCTAGTGAGCTGAAGGACGTCAAAATGTCAGACCCCTCCAAGGCGGAGCTGGGGCTCAGGCCCTTTCCCGTTGCAAAGACAGCAGGGACAGGCTTTGCTGTGTTGCCTCTGTGGGCCGGCTCCGTCTACAGGGTTTGCTGTTGCTAACCTGGCCCTGAGATTCCTAAGGCCCAGCATTGGAACCACCACCACAAAGAGCTCCTTTCCCCTTTGGGCAAGGCTGGGTCAGACAGGTGAGGGTCTGTCATAGTTGGCACCCAGGCCCCACCTGCTTCTCAGAAATGCACCCAAATCTTGTCCTGTGGAACTTCATAATGACGGGAGAGCCGCCCAAGAAGGGCGGCGGGGTGGGGGGTGGATCTGAGAGGAAAAAGCACGCATCCCATCGTCACCCTAAACAACCCCCGTTGCAATCTAGAGGGATCCCTAGCCCTCTCATTAAGAAGTAATCTTCCTATGTCCCTAGGGCACTTATTTCAAAATTATCTCTCATAGTACTTGCTCCTTTCCGCCTTGCACGATAGTTCCTAGCGTTTGTGACCTGTTTCCCCCTTTTCATTTGAAGGTTCCTTAAACTGAAAGTTCCTTTAAGGAACTTTCCTTTAAGAAAGTTCTCTTGGGGCACCTGGGTGGCTCAGTCATTAAGCGTCTGCCTTTGGCTCAGGTCATGATCCCACAGTCCTGGGATTGAGCTCCACCACATTAGGCTCCCGGCTCCGCGGGATTCTGTTTCTCCCTCTCCCACGCCCTCTGCTTGTGTTCCCTCTCTCGCTGTGTCTCTCTCTCTGTTAAATAAATAAATAAAATATAAAAAAAAAAAAAGAAAGAAAGTTCTCCTTAAGCAACCTTTCCCTTGCTTTTGTTTAATTAATTCAATAAGTATTTATTAATTACTGGATTAGACACAGAGTATGAGTGAATAAGTAAAGATTTCTTTTCTCAAGAAAGAGAGTCATCAAAGAGACAACTATACACGCCAACACCTGTCACAGAGTGGACAGATACTATTTTTTGTTTTGTTTTGTTTTTTGGACAGATACTATTTTAGAAGGCACAGAAGAGAGTGGTAGCCACACCAGGGCAAACTGGTGGAGGACAAGTGGGTGTGTAGGCAGCTGCTGGACCACCTAGGATCAGCCCAAGGAACTTCATCCTGTAGTACTGGGATCCACTGGAAGTTCTTAAGCAGATCACATTTGTTTTTTAAAGATTTTTTTTTTTTTTTTGACAGAGACATAGAGAGTCCAAGTAGACAGAGAGGCAGGCAGAAGAAGAGGGAAAGGCTCCCTCTCCAAGCAGGGAGCCCGATGTGGGGCTCGATCCCAGGACCCTGGGATCATGACCTGAGCTAAAGGTAGCAGCCACTCAACCGACTGAGCCACGCAGGTGCCCCACATTTGTTTTTTTTTTTTTTAAAGAGGATCGCTCTGGAATAAGACTGGGGGTTGGAAAAGCAATTTGGAAGTGATTTCAGTCGTCCTAGTGAAAATGAGGGTCTAAACCAGGGTAGTGCTGGTGGAGAAAAATGGGTGGATTGAAGAACTTAAGAGGTCAACTTGACAAAGTTTGGAAAAGAGACATTCTGGGTCGATCTCAGGGAGCGATTTAGCAGCTGGCTGGCTACAGGTGGGGGTCAATGCTATGGGAGAGGGTGAGATCCTTAGGGTTCACATATGGATTTTTAGGGGACACTGAACCCCCTGATAGTGTACATAGAAGGATGTGTGTTCTCTTCTGGAAAGACAGCCCACATATTTTGCCATTAAACAACACCTCTCGGGTGTCTGGGTGGCTCAACTGGTGAAGCATCCAACGCCCCCACCCCTTTTTAAAGGTTTATTTATTTATTTGAGAGAGAGAGAGAGAGATCACAAGTAGGCAGAGAGGCAGGCAGAGAGAGAGGGGAAAGCAGGCTCCCTGCTGAGCAGAGAGCCCGATGCCAGGCTTCATCCCAGGACCCTGAGATCATGACCTGAACTGAAGGCAGAAGCTTAACCCACTGAGCCACCCAGGTGCCCCCCGACTCTTCTCTTGATTTTGGCTCAGGGCATGATCTTAGGGTCCTGGGATTGAGCTCTGAGTCGAGCTCTGCACTCAGTGGGGAGTCTGCTTGAGATCCTCTCTCCCTTTGCCCTCCCCTCTGCTCTTGCACATGTGCTCACTCTTTCTCTCTAAAATAAATAAGTATGGGAGAAAAAAAAAGCCCCCAAAAACCCAATCACTGCTGTTGGGATAAAAGGGGAAAAGGTCAAGAGCAGAGCCTGGGAGGTGGGGACACCAATGGGTACAGATGAGCAAAAGAAAAGGAGGCAGTTCAGAGTCTAGAATAGTGCTTCGTTTACATTATTTCCTCAGTAGACAGTTGCTGAATTGAAGATGAACCTCGGTAGATTTTTCTCTCAGATTTAACTATTATCAGCCACAGACTAACTGAATCCTAGGTCTCATTCCTAGATCTAAGATCTGTCTGCTTCCCTTAAAATCTGAACCTTTCAGGTTCTGGGGCTTGTGGGCATTTTAGTGTAGAAATTTCTTCTGGAGCCTTCCCTCTTTGTCAGTTCTCTCCCCTCAGTACAGGTTGTTAGAGCTAATTAAAGGATGGCCTTAGAGTTTGTCTTTTGAGATTTAAGATCAGCTGGAGGGTTGGCGCTCTGGTCTCCCTGGGCATTCCATCCATCTGAAGAATATAAGGATGAGGGAAGGGGGATGGGGAAGGAGAATAACATTAAGAAGGGAGACAGAGGCAGGATGCCACCAAAAGGTAAATGCTTGTACATAGCTTCCCTCAATTCCCAGCTTCCTCTTCCTAGACCAGCCTCTGTGTCTGTGGGTTTCCTGTGGGAAGACTTTCCTCCTACCCTTCCTCCTTCGGAGGTCGAATCTACATCTTGCAAGTCCTCTGAGCTTCTTGTGGTTGCCCCTAGCAACAGCTGAGCACAGCAGCTTTCCAGACTGTTTCTGACTAGACCCTGGGATCCAAGCCTTTCAAGATTGCCCAGGATGAGAGTCCCGACCCTCCCCAATCCCTGGATGTTGTCTGCCTTCTCCCCTCCATCCCATCAAGCCCCACCTCACCTGCTGCTCCTGCTCTCTCTCTCTCTCTCTCTCATACACACACCACACCCCCCACACCATGCCCCCACCACCATTTTCACTGTTTGAAAGTTCTTCCTTAGGATGAGCCAAATTCTCCTTCCCTAGAACTTGGGCCCACTAATGGAACAACTCCTACAAAGGGAAGTTTGCCATCCCCTAACACATTTTAAATCAATGCTTAGAATATTTTTTCTGGGCCCCTGGGTGGCTCAGTTGGTTAAGCGACTGCCTTCGGCTCAGGTCATGGTCTCTGGGATCGAGCCCTGCATGTGAGTTTGCTTCTCCCTCTGCCTCTGCCTGCCTCTCTGTCTGCCTGTGCTTGCTCTCTCTCTCTCTCTCTCTCTCTCTCTCTGACAAATAAATAATCTAGGGACGCCTGGGTGGCTCAGTTGGTTAAGCGGCTGCCTTCGGCTCAGGTCATGATCCCAGCGTCCTGGGATTGAGTCCCACATCGGGCTCCTTGCTCGGCGGGGAGCCTGCTTCTCCCTCTGCCTCCGCTCTGTCTGCCTGTGCTCACTCTCTCTCTCTAACTAATAAATAAATAAAATCTTAAAAAAAAAAAGAATATTTTTTCTTTGTTATTTGTATGTCTCTTTTTGGGGTATTCTGGAGGCAAGTAGTAGGAATCGGGATCAACTTTCATTTTCTACTTCTTTGGTTTTTTACTAATAATTTCATGTTGACTGTAAGCACACCAGAAAATACAGATAGGTTGTTGGAGGACAATTGAAATCCCTATAATGTCACCACCCAGAAAGAACTGCTGGCAACATTTTGGCCTATGGCCTTCCAGACCTATCTGTCAAACAGAAATGGGATACATGTTACACATACTGTTTTGGAAAAAAAAAAACCCATAAAACAAAAGTACATACTGTTTTGAAATCTGTGTTTTAAATTTAACATCTGCTATGAACTTTTTTCCATATTAATATAAATGCCACTTACTTATCTGTATTAGTATATCCTTATACATAGGATGTTAATAGGTTATATTCTCATTCTGGTAGTTACATAATATTTCACTGAATGGATTAAAACAGCCTTTTGAAAACACATCGTGTAGGAATGAAGGAAGGTCTGGATGTGGTTTCACACAAATCCTCATTGTGTGACAGCTCACTGCCTCCTAGTAGAAGACCATCATGGGTGTTCCCTTGATGGTCAAAGTACTACCAACCAGTGCTGCCCAAGCTATGACCCATCAGGGATGCCGGAGAGGGGTCACACCGGCTGGAGGGAAGGCCTGTGGCGGTTACATGAGGTCCCTGTATGCTATGAGTTTGCTGATTGCTAACTGGGTGGGAGGCCTGCCTTCCCTCCCTCCTTCCCTGGGGAGGGCTTCTGCCTCGTGCTGACTTATTGCATAACCTGCCCAGAGAAGGTCAGTCACATTCCCAACAGAAGCTGGAAGGATACTTCACAAACACAAAGTCTAGCAGTGCCAAAACCGTGTCCGGGCTTCTCTGCAAACTTCCCCAGCTTGCGTAACGCTGGACCACTTACTTCTCCATGTGGTAATAGAGCATCCCTCTTTGGAAGTAGGCCACCGCCAAGTGCTTGTCTCGGTTAATGCTTTTGGTGAAGGCCTGTGGAGAGAAGAAGGGTCCAGATGTGATCCAGGAGCCAGGCAGTGAGGAAGGAGAGATGAGCCCAGAGGGAGAGGCAAGAAAGGGTATGAGAAGGGTCGGTGTCTTGAAGGTGACAAGAAACTTCGAGGTCAGGTGCTTTTATAAGATGGGGATGTTGATCTCTGCCTTTCGAGATTATTGACCGGATTAAAATAATAAAAGTAACGAAACAGGAGAACAATTAAAATGTTATATACAGTATTATGTTGATTTAGTAAATAAATATCATGCAATTAAAATAATAACCAGAATGCCTTGTAAAATGCTGGGATAAGGCCTGACCCAGGGAATCAAAGAAAGGCACAGTGACTGAGCACCAGAAACAGAAGCACATGAGGACAGATCTCGTGCGGGGGAGGGGGATCTGGCAGGGGGCAAGCAGGTAGGTGATGGCATAGCTGTGCCCAGACTGGCTGTCAAGCTTGGCCCATCTCTCTCCCCAACAGTGTGCACTCTGCCTCCAGCAGCCCCTGGAATCTGGGGTGCTATTCGCTCAGCTTCTGTAGGGAGGTGGGGAGTACGGGCCACTTCCCACCAGATGTGAGACCCTTGCCTGCTCCCATCTGCCCACCCTGGGGCCTGACGTGGACCGTGTGCTTGGACTGTATTCCAAGTGGCTGCTCTCTTCTGTCTTTGCTCACTGGCTGGTCACGGCCATGGCCAGGATGGTTGTGGGAGGAACTGAGTCTCTAAAGACGCTGGGGAGTCAGTCATCTGTCCATACCCCCTTGCAAAGACTGGCAGTCAAGAGGGAAAATAAGAGCTAACATTTACACAGTGGTGTGAAGTTACACAGCATCTACTAGTTGGTGCCTCACTTCATCCTCAAGAAGTCTGCCCCTCTCAGGAAGTCTTCATGACCTGCCAGAGCCCCAGGTCCAGAGATAGGCAGAGCTGGGATTCGATCCTAGATCTTCCGCTCCCACACTCCAAACCCTCTCCGGCTTACCCTGACCCATCCAAACAGTGATCACTGAGAGGGCTCAACCCCATAATAGGGACTATGACAGAGAAAAAATAGTTGAGGAGACACCCCACAGCGTGCCCTCAGCAGACATCATTAATCAACATGGTATGATTCCTGCCAGCCTCTGAATCCTAAAAAAAGTGCCCCTTATAACTGATGAGAATTGTCACGTGAGAGAATACCTATTTTTCTTAAACACCTCCTCTTGCTCTCTAGGGCAGGCAAAGCTCACACATATGAAATTCCTGGAAAGCCCAAAGAGGGGTTTTCTAATAGGTGTGCAGCAGCAAGATGGGGATCCAGGAGCCAGCAGGAGTTCATAGAAGAAAGCATAACTACGGGAGTCTTCAGAAAGGTGTGAAAGAACAATCCAGAATGATCTGAAGTGAATAGATGGAGAAGAAAGGAGAGTGTAACCCACAGTCCTTGGTTCCCAGCCAATCAGTGCCCAGCAGAACCACCTGGGGGGAAAGAGAAATAAAGAAAGAAAGAGAAAGAGAGAAAGGGAGAAAGGGAGAAAGAGAAAAAGAAAGAAAGAAAGAAAGAAAGAAAGAAAGAAAGAAAGAAAGGGGGTCTGATCAAGCCTCTCCCCAAGCCCATTCAATCAGGATCCCCTGGGGATGGGGCATGGTCAGCTTTTGTTCTTTGAAAGCTCCCGAGAGGTTTCTGAGGTGCAGCCTGGGAGGAGAACCACTAATGACAAAGGCACGAAGGAGGAGGCTCCCTGGAAAGGTGCCTCTACTCACCTTCTCCGCCTCAGGCATGTTTTCCAGGATGGTGTGCATGCAGCCTATGTTGAAGCAAATCCTGGAGTGGGGGTCCTGGACGGCAGTGAAGGCATCCAGGGCCCCCTTCCAGTCTTTCTTGTCGGCTGCCAGCACCCCTTCATTCCAGAGGCTGATAGCCTCGGCCAGGGACATGGTCAGGCACAGGCCTGGGGCCCGGGAGGCTGCCAGGACCCAGAGAGAGGGTGAGCGGGGGTCTCCGTCGGCAGGGCTGCGGCCAGGCTGGCACTTTCCAGGCGCGGCGCTCCGAATGGGGTACAACAACTTCTCAGTGTTGCAAAGGCTCAGGAAATGTCCCCACCTTTCGGCAACTGACGCACAACCCTACCATGAGAGAGAAAAGGAAAGGGCTAGAGAGGGCGGGTGGCTGGGGGGCGGAGTGTGGGGGAGAGGAAGTACATCAGATACTGCCTGCCTCGGGTCACTTCCCCAAAATGCTTCTGCTCTGTCACCCAGCAGTCCTCTGCCCTCCACCCCCGCTTTCGGTCAGGTCTCTGGCTCCAGGCCCGGGCCAACAGCAGGTGGAAGCGCCTTCATGGGCCTCCACCTCCACACCTTCGTTGAATGAGGGCGTGGAGGAGAGGCTGGTTCTTTTTAGCCCTGGGTGAATTCCTGGCTCACGTTCTCACTACCTCATAGACTATCTGGATATAGTTGTTGTTGTTGTTGTTGTTTTTAATCTGCAGCTAAAATTGATAATGGGAAAACTAGTGTAAGGTGGCCAACCAAACCAGTGAGGGAATTGCAGTCCCTGTCTCAAAACCCTTCCGGGCTCCTCTTCCCTACCCTGTTTCCTGCGTGCACCAGAAGTACCATATGGAAGTAAAAGGGTATAAATTCCCCTCCCTGCTAGTGCTCGGGGCTCAGACCTTTGGAGAATGGTCTCCTCTGAGCCCGCTGGTGTTAAATAAACCTCCCATCCTCCAAAGTCTCTGAGTGCCGCTTGGTTCTTCCGTCAGGATCCAGTCCAGGTTCTGTAACAAAATGAGCAATTAACAAATTTCTGAGATAGGATGGTCTTGCATTTCCACCTGAATCTGAGATAACTTTTATGAGCACTTAGGAAGCTCAGGGCTGACCAGTTTCTTGCAAATGTCAAAATTAGGAGGCAGCTCTGACGGTGAATTATGACTTCTCCCATCCTTCTGGGAGACACTGAAGATAGGAAGCATCTCATGATAACTAATGCATGTCCTAGTCCCCACAGAAATGGATTTAAGGTTCCTTTCCTTGCTGCCGTGGAAAAGAAAGAATTCGTGAAACTTCCCTGATGAGTACTGGGGAGCAGAGAGCGTCACCAATTTGATTTACTCAAATCCTGACTTTTTGTTAATATTAGTTAAAATGCATGTTGATGGGGATCAAGTTTTGTTCTGTAGCAACTGAAAGAACTCACTGATTATCACCAATCTTTCCCAAACAGCCTGAAAATAAATTTTAAAAATATACATTCCATAGGGCTTGCAGGCCCGAAGGTGTGAGAATCAAGAAGACAAGAGTGTGTCTATACAGAGCATCCGTCCCTGTATTTTTTTTTTTAAGATTTTATTTATTTATTAGTTAGAGAGAGAGAGAGAGAGCGAGCACAGGCAGACAGAGGCAGAGGGAGAAGCAGGCTCCCCGCCGAGCAAGGAGCCCGATGTGGGACTCGATCCCAGGACGCTGGGATCATGACCTGAGCCGAAGGCAGCCGCTTAACCAACCGAGCCACCCAGGCGTCCCCCGTCCCTGTATTTTGAAGCCCTTCCCGCCTCACTTCTCTGCCTGGCAAATCCCTCCTCATCCTTAAGGCCCAGAGAAATCTCCCTGCCCCTCTGAAATCTGGTGCTGTGCTCTAGCCACTAGAGAGACTTTTTTCCTCCTTTGAACCACCTCTACCCTAACACTTCTGTTTGTGGCAATTTCTTTCTTCATCTGCACAACTCTTAGATCCCCTAAAAGCTGGGCCCATGCCTTCTCGTTCTAGGATCCCTGGAACCACTACTCAATAAATGGTGAAGTGATATCCCAAAAAGAAGTTAGAAATCATTAGCAAATGACCCCCAGGTGACAGCGATGCTAGAAAGCAATAACGTGACTCCATCCAGTGAATAAACAATCAAAACTTGATTAGCATGCTGATTATTCCTAGGAAAACTGAGTGGTTTTGTAGTTAAGCTAGATTTTATTTAAACTGTTGTTGTTGTTGTTCCTTAATTTTTTAATTTTATCATCCTAGTGGGTCCACAGGACGTTCCTTGAGCTGACCCCCATGGCTTTTCTACCCTTGTTTTCCGGATTGTCCCTTCACAAAGTCCTGCAAACTTTACTCCCTGTTTCTCTCCCTCTATGTCTGCATTTCCTGCCACTTTGCTTTGGCCCAAGCTGCTTCCTCTCCCTGGGCTGCCCTTTCTATGTCTGCACCTTCAGATCCACCTTGCACAATGCCTGCTCAAAGATCACTCGCCTTCAGAAGCTGTTGGGAAATCCCAAAGTGTGATCTTGCCTTCTTTCCCATGTGGTGCTTGATCACTCTCCCCCAAAGTAGAATTCTGTGTGTGCATCTTAGCCCCTTGAACAGACCTATTGTACACTTCGGGCGGGGAGGTCCTGGGACTGCTGCATCCTTTTAGACCCAGAACCCCCAGCAATGTTGTCCATACTCAGCTCTGTCTTTTTTTCCTCCACCCTCCTATTGCCAAGCCACTGTCACTCTTCACCTTGCCTCATCCCCTCTATCCATTCTGCATCCTGCAGCCAGACTGACATTTTAAAATACAAGTCGGATCATGCCCCTGTATTGAAACCTTCAGGTGTCTTCGTGTTGCTCTTACAATACAAAGCCAACTCTGTTTCATGCGACAGACAGGACTCTGCTTGCTGCCCCATGCCCTTTCTGGGCCGTTTTCCCTCCTCCAGTTCTCTTCCCCAGCCCCATTTCCTTCCTGGGTTCTCCAATGAGACAGGCCTGTTCCCTGTGCCTGGAATGTTCTTCCCCCAACCCTCTGCCTGCTGGTTGCTGCTCATCTTTCTCTTCTTCTGAATGGCCTTTCATGACCATGACCTCAGTATGAGCACCCTATGATGTCTCACAGCCATCTGTTCTCTCTGGTCACAGCCATCGGTTGTCTCTGGTCATGGTGTGGTTTTGTTTTTGTTTCTTTGTTTTTTAAGTAAGCTCTGCATCCAATGTGGGGTCTGAACTCACAACCCTGAGATCAAGAGTTGCATGTTCTACTGACTAAGCCAGCCAGGGGCCCCTAGTCATGGTGTTTGTCCCAATTTGTAACTGCATAGCATCTGTGAGATTGTTTCTGTGGCCCAATCCAGAGGTAATCATTACTACCATCTTTACTTACAACAGGTACTGATACTGTCAGTGGATGGCCTGCCTCTTCAGCCACTCTTCATTCCCCTTCCTCCTTTGGTAGAATCCCACTTTTGTTCAAGTCTCTGCTCTCCTGAGGCCCTGTGCTTCAGGGAAGTTAAGCCCCCAAAACTGCCCCAGGGAGTGGTTTAGACACAAGCCTGAGATACAGTTCTGGTTAATAAGACATTAGGGGAAGTCTATGAAGAATTTCTGGGAAAGATTTTCTTCCCTCTCACTAATAATAATAAAAAAAGACATGTGGGAAAAAATAGTTATTTCTCCCCTAGACAGTACTGTGAAGATGTGCTTAGAACAGTGGCAGCTTTCTTGTGACCATGAGGAAAGCCAGCTAAGAGTCTTGAGGAAAAGGAGATGGAAAACTAAAACAAAACAAAACAAAATCTGGATCTTCAGTGATGTTGGGGAGCTCCTAAATTAATTTTGGAGCTGATCTACCTCAGGACTTCTTGTTCAGTGAGGTAATTAATATATTTATTGTTTAAGTCACTTAAATGGGGTTTTTCTGTTATTGTTTTAAACATTCTGACAGAGGGGCACCTGGCTGACTCTGTCAGAGGAGTGTGTGGCTCTCAATCTTAGGGTTGTGAGTTCAAACCTCACATTGGGTGTAGAGAGTATTTAAATAAATAAATAAAAACTTAAAAAAAAAAAAAGCAACCTTCTGACAGATATACCACTGTATTCTCATTCCCAGGACAAGACTCAGTATAGCAGGTATTCAGTTAACATTATTTCTTGAATAAATTTTGCTGTGACATTGTTTGGATAACAAAGTTTCATGTCACTACATTTGAAATTACTCTAAATTCTGAATAAACAGGATTTACATATGAGTAGCTAACAGGTCACAGAAGTCCTGTTGTATTTATTCAGTTAGCTGGAAGCTAAGGATATTCCAGTGTTTTCCTTTTTCTCTGAGGGAAGAGCCTGTGAAATCTAACTCGTAATTTCCATTATTCCTTAGCACTCAGTGCCTACCTCCTCTTCCCCACTTTTAGCATTTAGTGTTTAATTGTTCTTTAACATTTTTAACTACATGAGGCTTCTCAGTCTCCTCAAATGGTAGAACCATGTCTCTATTTATTTTCCTTTGTCTTTCTTCACACTTGGCATAGTTCTAGGCACATGCCAGGTGCTCTATAGATTTTTGCTAATTGGGCAAATGAATAAAAAACTAAGAAAACCACATCCTATTTGAAAAATATAATTTTACAGAATTTGTCAGTATCACCTTATTTATATACAGTGAGGTACATTTATAACAATAAGAAAAGTATATCCTTTCTGTGGCCTCAACTCTAACATCAAGTGGATATTTACATTGAGTACCAGATAGGAAACTCTCAGGAAGTGGGCCCGGAGACCTCGTATTATATATAAACTTTGCCTTTATTTCACAGAGAGCATACAAAATACCCAGCATGGATCCCATTGTCCAGAAATGCTAGTTGAAGAACTCAGTGTGAAAAGTCTTCCTTCTCCAAGAACACATCATAAGATAGTCCTGTCTAATCTGCTATTGTAATAGTTTTCTATTGCTGTATAACAAATTACCACACATTTACTGGCTTGAAATAACACACATTTACTCTCACAATTTTCATGGGTGTACAGGGTGGGCACGACTTAGCTGGGTCCTCTGCTCAGGGTCTCACAAAGCTGAGATCAGGGTGTGGGCCAGACTGCATTCTCATCTGAAGGCTTGACTGGGGAAGAATCTTCTAAACTCCCTCATGTTGTTGGCAGGGTTGCAGCTATAGAACACACAATCCTTTCTTCAAGGCAGAAATGGAGAGTGTCTACTTCATTGAGTCTCTGACCACTAGACTCCCATTTAAGGACCTGTCTGATTAGGTCAGGCCCAACTGAATGCAATTGGCCTTTTCAATTCAGTGTCTTCTCCCCGTAGTACCCACCCAGTAAATGTGATCTAACCACAACGCCAGAGATTCAGTTTTTGTTTTCCTTGGACAGGCTTAATACTACAGGGTCTTTCTAGGAAGGTCAAGTGTCTGGAAAATTCATTTTTTTTCTTCAGCCTATTTCCCCCAAGTATGCAGATTCCAAGCCAGTGGGTATCCAAGGGAAAATGCTGCTCTAAAAAGATAGTCACTGATACAGAAGGAGTAGAAATGGACCATGTCATAATACAAAGAAGGGGGATGTACAGAAGAGTTAGAAATATACCTTGCATTTAGTGGAGTAGAATTTTTCAAGATTCTCTTGCTTCCCCTGTAGTGTCCTTAACAACTAAAACAGTGTCTGGACATATGTTAAATATTTGTTGAGTGAATAATTGAGTAAAGAGTAGACACTTACTAGATTGTGTTCCTTTCTCTGTTTTCTAGGAACTGCTCCCATCAAATCCATAGCAGGAGAGTAAGCCCTGTGGCCACACTTGAACAGCATGATTTCTGGCTGGTTGGATTGTGGTGTGTGTCTGACAAGCTGGACCAGTTAGGTTCCATCTCCTGTGAAATGGAATTTAGGACTGAAGGACAACAGGCTCATCTCTTTGGGGAGCTAGACACATGACATGTGAACTTAGGAGCTGTGGGTCTATAATGTTCTGCCATAAGGTCCAGGAAAGCAGAGAAAACCAGTCTGCATAGAGAGAGAATGAAGCAGATGCCCAATGAGAATCAGAGACAAGAGACAGACAGTGAAACCCAGGACTTTCCAGCCACTGATTGCAAGAGCCCACTCAAATTCTTGCCCTTAGCCCCTAGGAGACATTGATAGGCCTTTTTAATAAATGTCAGTGTTTGCTTAGATTTGCTCTGGTTAGTTTTGCTGTATATCAAAAAAAGAGAGACTGGACAAATAAAAAATGAAAAATAGATGTGCACCCATGGCCCAAGATTCTAAAACAATCAATTGTAATGAGAGATGGGAGATTCTCAGAAACAAACACAACCAACCACATAGTAATCAGGCATCCCAGTGATGAGAGAAATGGAGATGCCCTGGGACTCCACTGGGGAACTCTCCCAGAGGCTAGACATGCACAGCTGATGGGGGACATGGCTCTTGGCCAAGGAAAATCCAAATGCTGTGCAAAGAGATCAAAGGCAGAGTAGAGGGGAAGCTGAAACCCAGAGTGAGCTGAGGCTGCAAAAAATACTAGGGACAACACAAAGAGCTCCTTGGTGTCTGAGGAAGAGCAGGGAGGGTCACTCCTTGGTGCAGATGTCATCACATTAGCAGAAGTCAAAGAGAAAACAGAGCTCCTCAGCTCCTACTTTGTTCCTGAGTTACACAGAGAATGAAGACCCAGTCAGAGGACAGTGAGAAAGCTGATGGCTGCTTGAAAGAAATTCAGTTATCAAGTCCAGATTCACTAAATCCCAGTAACTAAAAGATTTTGCAAGTATGATCTGAAAACTTTGTCACAAACTGAAACATGGCAAAGACCAGGATAGATGCTAGAAAGCCAGGGTAGATGGTTAAGTGTGGTTCTAGATTTCCAAAAGGCATGAATTCTAAAAACATCCAAGATTTACCAGCTGATCCCTGGAAAGAATTCTAAAATATAGATTATTAAACAGAGGCACTTAAGAATAAAAAGAGAGCTGGGACCTTTAAGAACTAGCTTGAGCTTACAAAGAACAAGTCAGGTGAAATAAACTCTTCCTTTTTTGAGACTTGCCTAATCAGTGGAAAAGTGCCATAGACAAATATCAGAAACATATTTGACCAAGGTATTCCTAAGACAAAACAACTTACCTGATTTAGTTGGCTAAATATACTCATAAAGCCTTCTTGAAGTATCAATGTCAACTTGTTTCTTTAACCTTTTAATAAAATATTTGGATCAGATTTGCAAGTGACTAAAAGCTTAGAGAGAGAGAGAGCTAACATTTAAAATAACAGAATCAGGGGCGCCTGGGTGGCTCAGTGGGATAAAGCCTCTGCCTTCAGCTCAGGTCATGATCCCAGGGTCCTGGGATCGAGCCCCACATCGGGCTCTCTGCTCAGCGGGAAGCCTGCTTCCTCCTCTATCTCTCTGCCTGCCTCTCTGTCTACTTGTGATCTCTGTCAAATAAATAAATGAATTCTTTAAAAATAAATAAATAAATAAAATAACAGAATCAGAATTAAAATATTGCCCTACTTAAACTGATTTACAAAAACTCCAAGTTTTGATAGGAAGAAACATAAAGATTTACTCTTGAGTTCAAGAAGTCCACTGTCCAGAAATGACTGCATGGCACAGTCAGGTGACCAATTCTTGATTCCATCTCAGGTCATGATCTCAGAGTTGTGGGGTCAAGCCTCGTGTTCAGCAGGGAATCTTCCTGTGATTCTCTACCTCCCACTCTGTCCTATCCCTGCATGCACTCTTTCTCTCAAATAAATAAATAAATAAATGTTTAAAAACAAAAGAACTCAACTGTCCAAAGATGGGTAGAAGACAACACTTCAGAGCAATGTCTTGGAAGAAGCCTAACCATTTGGGTTGACTTTAAGCTCAACATGAGTCAACAGAATCATGCCGTTGTCAAAACAGCTAATGCAGTCATAGGCTGCATTAACAGAAGTGCAACCAACTCTTGTGTCAGATGGTTCCTGACTCAATGACTCACAAAGAGCTCTGACTAATGTCTCTGTTGACCATGGCAGGAGATTGGCACCAACTTTCTAACTCAGAACATACTTGCACACATCCTCTTCTATCTTCTATTGTCTGTCATCCAGGTTTCCCATCCTGACCTGGCTGGTGTTCACATCTCTTTCCCCAGCACTCTTGGCTGAGATGAGAAGACACTGGAAGGTCCTTATTTCAGTCCTTTTCTCATCTGGTCACAGCTCAACTGCCAAAGCAGACATAGCTCATACATTCTTCACAAAAGGACACAGCCCCTTTTCTCAGGAGCTCAGATTCTTTTCTGGGCTTCAGGGCAGTCAGCAGCTGGACTGCATAAGCAGATAAATAAATCTAAAGAGCCTTTCTTAATGATAGGGTTCTTCCAGTTCCTTCTTTGCACCAGGGTTGGCCTACCTTACCCAGGACTTTCATCTGCTTGACAGTGCACACCCATGCATATGAGCAACTGGGTGCAGAGCTGAATCCGTCAGATCAGCGTTTCACCAAGTAATGAGACATACCACCATTGGCTCACAAGATGATTTTAGGCAGTATGTAGATAAGCATTTCTATCATAATAACTGTTGTATTACTTTAATTCACTTCATTTTTTTGGATAAATAATACATTCACATTGTTCAAAATTAACAAATGTGGTGAGAGCACCTGTGTGGCTCATTCAGTTAAGTGTCTGACTCATCTTTTGATTTCAGCTCAGGTTGTTATCTCAGGGACATGGGATCAAACCTCATGTTGGGCTCCATGCTCAGCTTGGAGTCTGCTTGTCTCTCTCCCTCTGTTCTCTCTCTCTCTCTCTCAAATAGATAAATAAAATATATTTTTTTTAAATTGACAAATGTGGGGCGCCTGGGTGGCTCAGTGGGTTAAGCCACTGCCTTCAGCTTGGGTGGTGATCCCAGGATCCTGGGATCGAGTCCTGCATCGGGCTCCCTGCTCAGCGGGGAGCCTGCTTCCCCCCCCGCCCCGCCTGCCTCCCTGCCTACTTGTGATCTCTCTGTCAAATAAATAAATAAAATCGTTAAAAAAAATTAACAAATGTGGACAATTTTCTTCCCACCATGGCCAAACTCTTCCTACCCAGTAGGAACCATTTGTATTAGTGTATTGACATTCTTTTCTCAGAAGAGATTTTAGGCATATGCAAATGTAGATCCCCTCCCCTTTTATGCACATACCATTTGGTATACAGTTCTGCACCTTGTCCTTTCTCTTAACAATAATTCCTTATCTGGGCATAGAAAGCTTCCTCCTCCTTTGTGGCCATATAGTAGATTTTCTTCACATAACCAGTTTTCTGTTGAAGGACAGTCAGGTTGTTTCCAATTATGCTATCATAATAATGTCACAATGAATGTTCTTGCATATATGTCCTTTCACACTTCTGTGAACATATTCATAAGATAAATTATAGAAGTGGAATAGGTGGGATGGAGTGTTTTTGTTTTTATGTGTATCTGAAAGAAATGTATAACTAGCACACCAAACACAATTTCACAGTTATGATATTTTATAATGAAGCTAAAGATTTTTAAGTGAATTAATGAATGAAAAATACTAAGTAAATTACAGCATAGGTGAATTGAAAATATCACTAAAAATTTGAAAGTAATGTATACATAGGGCCAGAGTTTGAGAAATGCTCATCTGGTATGGAACTTTCATCTTCCCTGTTTGAAGCTCCTAAGATCTCCATTTTATGCAGGGTTTGAAGGTGGAGAAAATGTGCAGAAGAAGGGAGACCTTTGGAGTCCAAAAACCTGGGTTTGAATGTTGACTTTCCTCTCACTGGCTGTGGGTCTTACAGCCTCTTGCAACCTCATATTGGGAAATGTGGGAAAGTAGGAATAATGATACAGTCATGTGCTTGAACATAGGACCCATTTGTTGCACGGTGGCTGTTATAATCCAGCTATTTGGAAGGAACTGGGGGAAGATAGAGAAGTCAGAATCTTGGTTCTGCGTAGCACCTCTCCCTTTCAATACTCCTCCTCTAGACAATATATATATATATTTATATATTTATATTTATTCATATAAATAGGTCCAAGCATGGGGACCTTCTAAGCCTGGGGCGCATATATATATATATTCATATACATTATATTTATATTATATTATATTTATATTCATATAAATTATATTTATTCATATAAATAGGTCCAAGCATGGGGACCTTCTAAGCCTGGGGC